>JANIJG010020426.1:0-79929 GCA_024611175.1 Megaceryle torquata
TCGTTTGTTTGTGAGTATATATCTTTTTAGGCCAAAGCGCATCCCTTGCTTGGTACACTAAATAAATTGAACTTATCAGTGTCATGTTGCCCGGTGTTCCTTTTCCCTGTGACACTGGTATACATCTCAATCTCAGGATCACAAGGAGTCCATATGTCACTGGCTGAAATGCAGTCAGGCTCAGGAGCTATTTGGCTGTAGATCCAGAGTCTCGGATGCTGAGACTGTCCCTTTAAGGAGGCTTGCCTTTGCTGCAGCTAGTGGTCACATTCTCCATCATTACTCTGTAGATCAGTAGGTCCTGGTGCAGCTTTTTGAGCGCTGTACAATATGGGCTGGTACAGATTGCTCACAAATGAGCAGATGTGGATTAGCTGAAAACTACTTTTGCATGCTACACAAGCACACATCTGTGCTCTCTGGTCAAAGAAGCAAACTGCTTCCAAGGATGTAATTTTAGTGGTAGTTGAACTTGCATCCTGTAAATCTTTCCTCCTTTCTCAGTTAAGTAAAAAGCTTATCATTAATTCAAAACTCTGAGGATTGTGTTGCAGGTAAAAATCTTTTTTCTTACTGACTTTTGAGTCTTGTATTCATAGCATTATGTCAAGAAGGCAAAGCAAGTGTAAGACACTTCCAAAACAGACTGCTAGCTGGACAGAAATATTTCCCATTATTGTTTTAGATTAATAAATGTTGCAAAACAACAGGTATGCATTTTTTTCTCATTTCTTGACCAGGACCAATGGATGTAGCTGGTTCATCCCTCTTCAGGGAAAAAAAATGCAGAAAGTATAGGCATATCCTTAAATGTAACTGAAGCAGTTGCCCTGGACTATTACAACAGTCTGATTCAGAATGTATGGTAGTAATTTGTAGGCATAGCAAAACATCCATTCCAAATAGGTTGAGTTTTACTTTTGCAGAATTGCATCCAGCTACAGAGAAGAAACATTCTTTAGCATGCTAAGAATAATAAACCATTCAGTGAGGAAACCATATTTGGACAGGTGTTTGGCAGAGAACTCTCATAGAATACAAGAATTCAATAAACCAAATCAGTGGTTACCAAGTTTCTGGAACAGTGCCCACTGCATTTTACTCTACCGGCCGACAAATGAAAATATAGGGATGGCACACTAGAGGAATTCTTAACAGTTTAAAATACTTCTGGAAATTTATATCAGAAGATTCCATACCATGAGTTGTACTATGGTTAACTTTATGTCACTTTGTAGAATACAAGAAAGCAGCAAATAAAAACAGTGCTTGGTTCTCTCTGCTCAGTGTCTGGCTACCAAAAATATCATGAGATTAAATTAAATATTATGGCATTATTACTTTAGCCTAAAAGGAAGGGGCTAATTCCACACACAAATGAAAGGCTTAAGGAACTCAGCTGTGCCTCTGAGCATGTGCAGGGTATGAAATTAACCATAAAAACTTAATGTGCTTTAATCAGGATTTTTAAACAGCTTCTCCCTTTAAAGCATTGGTCCCGACTCTGATCTCATGATTCTAAATGAGAATTTTGATTTAATATCAGATTAATGCTGAGTTAATACCAATTTAATCAATGCTAACAGAACTGAGCTGCTGCTTTAGGAAAATACTATGAAACCATAGCTGCATCAGCTAGTGATACCAATAAAATATACTCCCGGGTTATTTTTTTGCATGACTCAAAGAAGATAACTCATAACATGATAAATACTTCCTAGCTGTTATTCAGCTGTTTTCTAGAGATTAGGTAATAACACAAACAACAGACTTAGACCTGACTTCTCACAGTCTGCTATTCATTATGTTTTTCGTGCATTGTTCATTCTGCACAGGACACAAAGAGAAGCAAATCTGGATTAAGAAATTTGGCTTGACTCTAGATTATGAAAATCAAGTAATGGAAAACTGATTTTATTTTCTGGTAACCAAGGCAGAATTTACACTATGAGAAGCCAGTTTCTGATTTTAGTATTTGAGTGTCAGTCTGGAGTGGTTCCATGACTTCAAAGCCCTGCTCCTCTTTTTTTTCTGACAGTGCTCCATCTGTTCACCTCTGCTCACACTTTATTTTTCTGTCTTCTGCTTCATACTTCAGTGCTTTTTTTGATGTATGTCTTGTGCTTGGACCTGCCTTTCATTTTGTATGTCAGGAATGTAAACTACATTATTGAAAGTGCATCTCAAACCCTATTTCTTATACCTTGGTTTTCATCTCATACTTCTAGTTCATCAGTTAAATTCTGAATTCATTGAAGTTAATTGCAAAGCTCCCATTGGTTTCCCAAGAGACAGATTTAATGTTCTGTGTCTGGATTTGTCAAAGATTGAAAAGTATTTGGGGCCGAGACAATAGGAGAGATTTCCAGTACCTGTGGTGGTATATTGGCCAGATTTTTAATTTTTTAGAGTGCTTAGCTCTCCTAAAAAGATTTTTCCACTCCCGTTAAATGAAAGCTGAATCTCTCTGAGATTGTGACTTCAGAGGTAATAACATTTACACTCTTATTCAGCCTACCTACTATCAGTAGTTTAGCTAAGGTCTCTGTATCAAGGATTGAGTCATGCTAGATTTCCTCTAATCAGTAGGTTGGGAAAAGCAGTCTAAGGAGACAGGTATTCTCTACAGTATGTATAACCTTCTGGATGTGTTGCTGTCTCTCTCTAGTGACTACAGTGGTGTTTGTACTGACTGGACTCTAAGTCTGGGCAACTCAGATTTCATCTGAAATCTTAATGTCCCAGAAAATAAACCAAAACATTAGCTGAATACATACAAATTTAAGTGAAGACAGTTCAAAACTCTTGAACTGCCCAAATTTTTACCTTCTGGAAAAAGATTATAAATGTAAATCAAGGATTCCCTCATGCTTGTGTCTCTTTAAATGCTGGGCCGTGATGCATTACTGTATCCACATCACACATATATCCACGTGCTGTATTGTATTCAAAACCCAAAAGAACCCTTTTAATTTAGTAAATAAAAATCGAGAGAAACAGAGGGATGCAACCACAATTCTGAAGTAGTTCAACTTTAATAACAGTAATGCTTTGAGAGAGTGCAGTCTTTGTTCTACATTTCATGCTGAACTCTCATTTTCACCTATTGCAGAGTCCTTAAATAAGCGTAGCTTGCTTTTTTTTTTCCCTTTTTTTTAAATCTATTTATGAACCCTGGACTTTAAAAGCTATACATGCTTGTTCAGGTGCATTGTTTAGGTATATAAAGGCAATTGAAGCATGGAATATGGTCACTACAATACCAACAGTTTTTGTAATGCTTTCAACAGTGCCAATGAGAACAAACAGAAAAGCAGGAAAGAAGCAGATGATAGATACAGCAATGAACAAAGAACAATGCCTATTAGCACTTTACAGCTCTTTGAACTATGTTCTTTTCAGCCAACTGCTTCATCTTGAAGATAATGCAGAAAATACTGAAGCAAATGCCTAAAAAGCAGAAAATAAATCAAAATAAAATTGAAGTTTTATGCCATGCAACTGCTACTTATATCTTACTGGTCAGGTATGTATTTTTGACAAGATTCATCAGAATGAAAAACTTTCATAGCAACGACATGGAGGTTCAGCAGCAGAGCAGTAATCCAGACCATAACTGCTATTTTTATAGCACAAAGTATTGATATCTTATTCAATTGATGGTGCAGATGAATCACTTTAAATGACCGATCTAATGCGATGATGGAAAGAAATACAATACTCCCTGCCCTGTTTAGTGGCAACACGAATAGATGAAAACTGCAGAGAAGGTCTTTGGAAATCCAGTATCCTATTTGTGAGTTGTATTGCATATGAAATAGCATACATAAGAAATCAACAGTTATGCTGAATAGATACATGTTTCTTGGTCTCCAACTATCCCTATAAAAGCTCAAAAGATGCTCAAAGCAATTCCACTGCCAAGCACAGAGTCAAGAATTACCAAAACTGTATAATGCCTGCTAATCATTCCTGGAGCTTTTTCTGGCTTCATCATCATTGTTGCTGTTGTTGTTGCTCAAAACCTACTGCCTATAGTCAGTTGGCAAATTGAGCTGTTTTCTAGCTAAGAAGTCTCTGAAGTGAGCTGTAGAGGAAGTACATCAAAGTTTCAAGATGTGGTATATTTATATGAAAATTAGGAGTCATAGTGAGTACGATTGACTCTTTCAACTGTTGGGAGGTCTGACTAGTGAAACATTTGCTCAGATAAAGCATTGTCATAGCATGCAAGACTTGGATGTATTGTTTTTTTGGTCTCGGCAAAACCACATGTACACTAAAAACATTGTTCTTGCTTTCATTCAGTCTCATACAGAACTCATCCAACACCAACAAGTGGTTTCCTTTATTTGTAGATCAGCATTTGTTAGTCAGCTAGTACAAAGTAATCAACACATTTGTCAAAGCATTTAGGCATCCCACTTCCTTTTGAAGTACATTAATATCCATTAGTCTTTGTATGTGTCTGTTCAGTACTTTCTTTCCACAAGGGCCATCAAAAGCTATGTCACAAGGAACTCTGTAACTAAGAAGCCAGGTAAGAGAGAAAGATTCCTTGCACTGTCTCATCAGATGTACCAGACTGTTACCTGAAACAAAATTGTTAATGATGTAAAATCTTTTTAAGTTGTACATAGTTTCATTTAAAAGGAAACCTTTTTTTTTTCCCCTTTTGTCCATTAAAATATTCACTTCCCAGGCAGTCTTTCTAAGCCATTCACTTTATTCTCTTTGTTCTGTTGAGTAGCAAACACAGTTTGCCTGGATATGGTTTTATTTCCAAACAGTTCAATTCATGTATCAACTGGGTCATGGACTTATGGTTTATAGAAAGTCTAGACGTAGATGAAGCTATCTAATAGAAATAAGTTTTACAGGCATGTCTCTACCTTGTAAAATAATGTGCTCTTATGTATTAATTTTAGTTATGTTGTCTTCTGGAATATCCCCTTTTTCTTGTATTGTCAGAGGAAATAAATAAGAAAAGGATTCTTTATTTTCAAAACATTTATCATTGTACTTGTTATTAATTTAATCTGTGATGTGAAGAACTATGGGTTTTATTATTATATCACAGCTGTCAGAAAAACAGAAAAGATTCTTAAATAGAAAGAAATTCTTTTGAAAAAAAAAGGTGTTATTTTTTGTTGTATAATGTGAGTTAAGACCTCTGTTTTGAAGAAGAGAATAGGAAAATGCTGATTTCACCTTTACAAAACCTTTCTACATTTCTCTAGAATGCTTGTAACCCCCAAAGCCTGTTAATTTGGTAACTTGAGAGCTGTGAGAAACCAGGTTATGTTTCATCATGGAGAGTACACCATGCTTTACCCTCCTTGCTGTCCATTCCGGGGGTCCAGAGGGTCTGTATTGGCCAAAACCCAGAAAGCTGTCCATGAGATGAGCAAGCAGCGTTCAGGCTATCGATCAGATGTAAACAGCACTACATCCATGTCACTTGGCTCTTGGCAACCCTTCATGTGGGAAGGTAGCATTCAGATGACAACAATTTGCCTGCCCTTTCTTCCTAGAGCTACATTTTTATTTGTGCTCTAGTCCATTTCATTTTTCCATAACATCTCTTATGCCGTGTTATGAGTGCAAGGTCTATGCTATGTCCCTAAGGTGATGGGAGCTCAGTGCTTCTGTATGGATTTAATTCTTGAGACATCTTCGTGATTCGGCGAAGAGAAATTTCTCAGTAAATTTGAGCTAACAGTAGTATATTTGACATAACAGCAACAAAAAGATTAGACTGGATGGTTTCTTAGCACAACCCATGCCCAAAATATACATCACCATTTGTCTTACATGGCACATTTCAGAAGCATTACAGAAATTGCTAATAGAACAGTTTGCATAATCCTGAAAAGGTTTATCAAGTTTAACAGGATATTTTCACCTGCAGCTGTTCTGACTTTCTTTGAACTGTTGTAATTTCACTATCTTTCAGATATAAAGTGCTGAGATAATTCTTGATGCAGCATCCACACATGCAAGTAAGTTACAGCTTACACAGGATTTCTCAAATATGTAAAAAATTGAAAACTTTTCTCCATTTACTTACAGCTATCTTTGGATAACATCAGGCCAAATAAAGCACAATTACAATTCAGCTGAAATGTGTGATTGTCCATTAAAATATTCGCTTCCCAGGCAATCTTTCTAAGCCATTCACTCTGTTCTCTTTGTTCTATTGAGTAGCAGACACTATTTGCCTGGATATAGTTTTATCTCCAAACAGTTCAATTTAAGTATGAACAAACCAAGATCCTGGATGTAAAAATGCATCAGTAACTTCAGAACTAGGATCAACATATATTTAGTACTCAGCCATTTAGAATTAATCTTGGGAAAAGTTTAGATGAAATAATGACATTCTTACTGGTTTGAGCCAGTCACTGAAAAAGCATGCAGATGTGTGTTTATAGACTATATAAAAAAAAATTCTATGGGATGGCACCCAGAACATTTTGTAATATTGATGCCCTGCTGTATTCCTGATATTCTTCTTTATTCTCCCAATATTGCAGACTTAGGAGCACCTGTGAAGAAATATATACTACCCTGCAGTGTTAGGAAGAGCAAGTGTTAAGATCTGTAAAAACCAGCTCATTTCTATTCCCCTTCTTCGGGTATTGACAATAACAAGGTGACCCTAATTAACACAGGAAGCTCCAATTTGATATATGTGGTTATTAATCCTGTGAGAGATTCTGTAACTCTGTTTTTCGACTTAGATGAGCTAGTGAATAGGAAGAGAAGCCATAGCAAGAAGTAAAAATAATACTCATGTCTTGCACTTCTATGGCATGGCTGATTTCTTGACATGTTTTCTACTGAATGCTTTATTTTGGGCAACACAGAAACTGAGCAATGGTGTTCCCAATCATGTGAGCTTTATGAATTGATACACTCTTTTAATGACAAGATTGCTTTTTTTCCTTCAACCATACCAGCACAAGCCTATGTAAACTTAACCACATTGAGGGCTGTGAATACAAAGAACATTGTCTCTGTTTTATTTTTGCTTTTTAATTGCTTCTTTACCTTGAATTAGTTTCTTTAGATGAAGAGTGGGAAAGATAAAGGCAACTTTTTTTTTTTAGACAACTATGCTTTGCAACTGATGGCTAATATTTATATTAAAAAAAAATACAGATAGCTTGAAATCTTCACAGGTTTTACTTCTAGAAACATCTTGCACTGTTCTGATCACCTTCTACTGCTGGACCATGCAGTATGACAGGTGTCTGACATGTCTAGTTGGTCAGCTGGGTTGTGTCTGGTATATTCCTACTCCTGTGTTAATGTCCACAGTAAAGTTTGGTTTGGTTTCAATTAATTTCTTTGCTTGTATTCTGTGAAAAGAGAGGAAAGAGGAGCTTATGTTTTCCTTGGAGCTTTAGGGGGTAAGTTTTTTTTTGTCTTGTGACATAATTTCTTCTGTGTTGTTTATGCCTTCTCTGATGTCCTAGTTCAGAGCTCTATCTGCAAGAGACCACAAAAGAAGTCATTGCAGGAAACTCTGTCTCAGCTGAATATCTCTAGAGAATGAGAAAAATTCAGAAATGTGAATGAAGGTAGAGAGGCAATGATTTCTTCTTCTGTTTAGGGCCTGCCAGAAGAAGGTGGGGCCTTGCTGCAGTCTAAGGCATCTATACCTACCTGCTGCCAAAAGGCACTTTATGGCGGGTAGATATTGTGAGAGTACAGGGACACAACAGTGTTCAACTGCATTTCAACAGCAATTGCCTCAGAATAAAAGGTGGCTTTTTGTTCATGTGTGTGGATTTGGACTGCATGTTTGGTGCCTGTACTTTCCAAATACTGTGACCAAGCACTTGCACATCCTTGTCTCACTTTGCTACACCCTAAGCTCTTCCTGTCCAAGCAGACACTCAGTACTTTGTTGTTTATATTAGGCTTTTGCTTGAAAAAGGAAACAGGATTATTGGACTGGGGCTTGGCTGTACATAACCACTGTTTAGTTTTTGTTCCATTATTACAACTGTTTACATTAATTGAATTTTTAATAAAAGCCCAAGCAATTCACACAGCAGGTGTTCTGTAAGGCTAGTTGCAGTCTGAGGCCATCACAGCTTTCACTGGCAATTTTGCATCTTTTTTATTTGTTCCCTGCTGTTTTGTTTTGCTTTGTTTTATACAGGTGCCCAAGAGAGAAATAACTCTGTGTTTTCTTCCTCATTTACTTTGTTTCCGGAGGGATTGTACACCCTTCTGCTCATTCCAGTACTTCTTTGGTGAGTCCCTTCTCAGATCATTGTGGTGAAAGTAGTATAATGTATTTTTCCAACTGCTGGCTTGCTGATTGCTTGTTGTACTCTATTCTCTGTTTTCTGCTATTCATTCTACCTATAATTCCATTGATTCTTCTACCTCCCCTTTCTAAATTAGACTTTGGCTAATGCAGACCTCTTAAGCCTCTTTTCTTCTGCCCTGTGAGACTCCAAGCACTAATCAGTGTAAGAGACTTGACAGGTTCTTTTTTTCTTTTAAGTGTGCCTTCCTACCAGAGCATCACACAAAAGCCACTAGACAAAATGCCATATTCCTTCCCCAACCCCCCCCTTTTTGGGGGAGGGAAAAACAAGAGTGAGGCATGGTCAAGTATCTGGAATTCCCAAAATACAAAGTGCTACTGAGGGCACGAGTCTCTGGCCAGCATTTGGCTCTGTGGGTTTGAACACTTCTGAGCCCTGCACACATCTCAGGGCTGTGGCAAGTTCATTCCCATGGCTCTTGATCTGCACAAAACCTCGTAACAGATATCTGGAAGTTCACCTTGATTCTTTTAAGGCCTTCAACTGGTCTGGATTTGTCCATGAGCTTTCTGGCCCTGCATATCGCAGCAAGCTATAAGGTGCCCCTGAGTTTACTTTCCCATTATTTATTAGGTGGTTATTTTTTAGTTACCTTACATCAGTTTCAGAAAACTCAGTGTTACTCCTTCAGTTTCCCTAAATATTTATATACTTAGCTATGCTGTGTTGTCTCTCCAGATACTAGAAGACTCCAAATTATGTGCTTCAGGATTTAAGCTGCCAAATACTGATAGATGATAGATAGGAAAACATTAAAGCACGATCTTGTAACAATCCTGATACTGACAGTATATAAACACTTACTGAAAATCATTATCTTCCTGTAATAGTATCTTCACATATCAGTGAGGCCTGAAGATAGCTTTCTCAAAGATAAGGGTGATATTTAGGGCCAAGACCTTCATGCAGATGTATTTACTTCAATTTATGTTTCCATAAAAATATTAAGTAACCACTGATTAGACTTCATAAAAATTGTATACTGAAGATTTTTGTCTACACACAGTTATTCTCCTGGCACAACAGTTTTAGTTTTTCCAGGGCATGATTTTTAATTTTCTCTTCCAGCTCAGTTATTCCTGGTGAAGCATTATTTGAATGAAATTGTACTGGTATAATCTAATTTGCTTCTCATATTGTAATTAGCCTACAATATTACTGTAATTGCATCAATAGTAATGGATGTGAATAAAGCATTTTTTCTTTGTGCGGGCAAGCCCTAAAATACATATTTCCTCTAACATTTAATATCACTGAAGGTCCTGCTAGTGTTTTGAGAACATTAAAAGAAGCTAGATTAACTATTTTATCTTAAAAATAGTCCTGCTGTCCTTCCTTGTTTGCCATGAAATAGGCCAGCTGATGTTAATAAAATCTTTCTATCTCAGCTTTTGAAATTACTTTTTTTTTTTTTTTCAATTTTTCCTGAATATATGGAAGACTTTTAGCCCTCCAAAACTAAATTCCAGTTAATTCCACTCTAAAGTATCTGAGCTTCTTCAGTACTAGAAAATAAAAAAGAATATTATAGGGGTAGAAGAGAGTGAAATAATCTAAATTTTACAAATATACTCCAAACTTCTTATTTTCTTGTCTTGTTTAGTCATGTCTTTACTTAGTAAGCTGTATGCAGACAGAAAAGCTCATTAGAAATACATTTTCTGTACATCAGAGTTATGCCTGACCCACCTTTTCTGCATTCGTGGAGAATTTAAAAGCTTACATTGCCTAAATTGTGACCTTGGTGACAGCAGCAGGTTTTTTTAACAGAACTGACCATGGCTTTCATTTATACTGTTTTAAAGAATAATTGAGACCTTTTCCTTGTGACTCTTTTTGAACAAGCTAATTTGCATTCCTATTTCTTCTCCCAGGATTTGTGCTTCACAGAGCTCTCACTTAATGGATACCAAATATTGTCTTCACAGTGTAAGTGTGGGAGTGGTACTCTTTAGCAGCTGACAAGACTGGGTAATGTTTAGCTGGTCACAAGATGTGTGTACTGAAGATAGGAAAGGAAGTAGTCTCTTCTGATCTCCCTGAACATCATATTCTTACTCATAAGAACCTTCTTTCCAAGTGGTGATGTCATCTGTGATGCAGTTTTGCATGTCTGGATGTTCTATACGTTACTAGGCATTTGAATATTAGTATTACATATAACCATCCTGGTAGCAAATCTGTGCAGAGTTTTGACCAGTCTTCTTTAATATCTTTATTGCTGATGTGGATGAGGGGATCGAGTGTACCCTGAGTAAGTTGCAGATGACACCAAAGTGGGAGTGTCAATCTACTTGAGGGTAGGAAGGCTCTGCAGAAGGATCTGGACAGGCTGGATCGATGGTCTGAGGCCAGTTGTATGAGGTTTAACAAGGCCAAGTGCCTGATCCTGCATTTCAGTCACAACAACCCCAGGCAATGCTACGGGACTGGGGATAAGTGGCTGGAGAGCTGCCTGGCAGAAAAGGACCTTGGGTTGCTGGTGGACAGCCAGCTGAACACGAGCCAGTGGTGTGCCCAGGTGGCCAAGAAGGCAAACAGCATCCTGGCCTGTATCAGAAACAGTGTGGCCATCAGGAGTAGAGAAGTGATCGTGCCCCTGCACTTGGTACTGTTGAGGCTGCAGCTTGAGTACTGTGTTCAGTTCAGGGCGTCACAGTACTAAAAAAAAAAAAACATTGAGGTGCTGGAGTGAGTTCAGAGAAGGGCAACAAAGCTGGTAAAAGGTCTGGAGAAAATGTGTTATGAGGAGCACCTCAGGGACCTGGGGTTGTTTAGTCTAGAGAAGACTGAAAGGAAACCTTATTGCTCTTTACAACTGTCTGTAAGGAGGTTGTAGTGAGGTGGGTGTTGGTCTTTTCTCCCACATGACTAGTGATAGAACAAGAGGAAATGGGCTTAAGTTGCTCCAGGGAAGGTTTAGGTTGGATATTAGGAAAAAAATTTTTTTACTGAGAGAGTGGTGAGGCATTGGAACAGGCTGCCCAGGGAGGTGGTGGAATCACCATACCTGGAAGTGTTTAAAAAATGTCTAGATGTGGTGTTTAAAAATATGTTTAGATGTGGCACTTCAGGACATGGTTTAGTGTTCCTGATAATGTTTAGTAGACAGTTAACTTGATGAGCTTTAGGGTTGTTTCCAACCTTAATGATTCTATGATTCTATAAATACATTCTAATATACCATAGAGTAGGCAACTAGAAAAATCTGGTGGAAGGTCCTCATAGTTTCATGCAGATTCCTTCAAATGTTTCCTTATTATGACTTATAATGATATGGTGCCTGTATTTCATTTGCTTCTAATGTATGATTGATAGCAGTATGGTTCCAACTGCTGCTTAAGGCAGCATATAGCTGTAGGTTTTACAACGCAACTGCAGAGTTGCCTTCCATTTCTGTTGAAATCAAGCACTTTAAGGGGCCTGTGGTTCAGAAAAACAGCGCACAGCCAAAACAGCTACAGTGTAGGCTGGTCTTTTTTGTTTAATTACTTTGATTTTTCTTTTCCAAATGCAGCTGTCAGTCCTGTGCCTAATCTGTGTCCTCAAGTTGCACCTTGTGAGCCGATAACTCACCCCTGCACCCTTTCCCCTCCCACACACCTTTGCAATCCCGTTCCTCCATTACTCCATCTGGCAATTTTACCTGTAATAAAAATTAATAACCACCTAGCAAAAATGAGAATGGAAAACTGTATTTCAGTGGAGATGGGCTATTGAATGTATAATGGTGGCATGAACTTTCAGTCTCTGATGTTGAATTTTTCTGCCATATGGAAAAAGCAGAATAGCAACATAACCGCTACTCCTAATTATATAATGTAAATGTCAAGCTTGTTCAAAATTCAAGGATTATACATTGCCAGAAGAAATTATCTTTTCTGTAGACTGAAGTTTTTTGGCAACAGGGATGGAAGAAAGAAGCACTTACTGTCTGTGATCTCATCAGCCTATTTCTTAAACAGAAGGGAGAGGGACAGAAAAAGGCATTTTTACAATGTCTCTGCCAAGGGACAAGATAATTTCTTGCTTTCAGCTCTGAAAAACTTCCAAGATAACAAAATTTTTAAGTATACGTGAATGTAAATATTAGTTTTAGAAAAGTTAACAAATATTGAGTGGATGTTTACTCATTAACAATGTTACAAAGCACATTGATGGAAAATTCACAGATGGGTGATCAACTGACTTTTTGTTTGCAGTAATATAAAAAAAACCCTTTGAAATTATTCACAGAGCATTTAGCAAATGGTTATAAATTATTGCTGAGAAGATCTAATAGGTATTACTTTTATAATTTTAATATCATTCCTACTGGAAGTAATAAGATATACTATACAATGCCTACAGGAAAAGGCTATCACTATCCAAAGAGCTCATGAGTTTAAAATCATACAAAACAGTGTTTTAGAAAGGAAATAGTCTTATCTCTATTGCACAGGAAATAATTGAAAGTGAGATTTCTGTGAATGGTATAAGGAAGATCTTTGGCAAAGCTGATCACCTGTTAAGTGAGGTCTTGGAGAATTTCAGAACTGCTTCTTGTAGTTCATGAAAAAACAGGTAGATGTTTGCCTTGATTCATATTGATTCTGAACAGCTTTTAAGTTAGCCATAATCAACTTAGTAACTTCCAAAGTGGTTGTTTCCTAAATAGTGACAAATCATCTGCATGTGTTAATAAATCTGGGGGTTTTAATGAGAAAGCAGATCAAAGTGTTAGAAGTTATTTTAAAAGGCTATTTCATGCAGTTACGCAAAATAAAATTACCTGCAAGAACACTTTACTGAAAAAAAACAAACAAGCAAAAAAGAAAACAAACAAAAACAAATAAAACCCCAACCAAACAAAAAACCCCACAGAATTTTAAGTGCCTTAAATGATATATTTTTCTTTATATATGAATAAGGAAATTCCTACAGGACTCTTTTATTTATTACCTGATATGGGTTGATTTAAAGCCAGCAAAGCATATGTCAAATTTCTGATTTGACCAAGTGGCAGAGAACACACATATGATGTATTTACAATTGGCAAAGTCTCATCTTGGTGAATAGTGCTGTAAATTACTTTTGATTAAAAAAATCAGCAGAGGAAGTGAAAAATCATTACTACCAGAACAAGAACAATAAAACATTAATGCTACGTGTAAAGATTGATGGGTACTTAAGAAGTTGATTTGTAAAAGTCACCAGTACCACAGGGCATGAGTTTATTAAGAGTATGAACAGGCAGAGTAAAAAATGAGCTCATACTTTAATCAACAGGAATGGAAAATAAACAGCTCAATATTTGTAGTCTTCTTTCAATGGAATTTTCAATGGAATCTGCAAAAAACCCCAAAGACTTTGACCACTTGAAAACCAAGCTCCCCCAACCTTTATTTCTCTGAGGAACTGAAGACAGATAATAACAGGTGGAGGGGCAGATGGTGAAGGCTTGACACTTAATCATCTTTCTGATAATTAAAATATATAAGGAAATGGATGGAAAATCTGTGCATTTTCTTGTTCCCCTTCTTTTCCTACAGGAATTGTCATTTTCATATACTTATGTATATTATATGTTGTACCTTAAATAAATAAAAAGTCAGCTCCAGAATGGGTTGAGCTATGGCTCAAGCAAACACAGACAGAAGAATTAGAGCCCTAGGTTAGGAAATCCTTGGTGACTAGGATCATATCTTTACATCTGTTTCTACAGAGGCTTCCTGTGAATTCTGCTACCTTATTGAGGGTCCTGAGCACTCCTGTGTTATACACACTGATAATAGCTTTATCTGCTATAAAGTAAAAGACCCAACATTTCAGTGAAAACAGTTGCCTGAAAGTTAGCGATCAGTTGACCTGAGCAGAAAGTCCAAGGATCTTGCAGGTATAGAATATCTTCTAGTTTGAGAGATGAGTCACACAAATAAGAAAGTACAGAGATGCTGGCGACTACACATATTTCTGTGTACTGTTTCCACTGTTGATCTAGAACAGGAAACTTTCTTGATAAAAGTCCATGTACAAAATTATACTCTTGGAAGCTGCCAAACCGACAGTCTTCATAACACTGGCAGAGGTAACATGCATTTCTTATTCTATCTAGCCATAATGCCTATATTTAACTCTGATCTAAAAGCACTGAAATATAGTGTAAGGAAGATATTTTATCCTCTTGCTCATTTATGGTTTACTGCAAGATACTAAGCTTTTCTGGGAGCTTGTGGGAGTCTTTAGCTCCCACTAGTTTGCTGAAACTTTGGCGTAAATATTTCACAAGGATATCTGCCATTTTCTGGAGACAAATTCAGTCTGAGTCCTTTACCTCTCCTCTGAGCTTTTATGAAATACTTCACTTCAAAATGATCAAATACATTGGCATTACTATCAAACAGAGGCTTCCAGGTATCATTCCCTCCCAGTAAGGTTATTTCTGTGCCTTTGTGTTTGTGTGATTGGATTTCATCTAGAGGTAGCTCTAAATAAAAAAAAAACAAAAACTTTCGGTGCCTGATAAGGGAAAAAGCAAAATCAAAACCCCTTAGCCTCCAAAAAGCCTCAAATTCAGAAGCAGTTCTCTCTTTGGCCTGAGAACAAGCAGAAATGATCACTTTTTTCTAAGAATGCATGTCTCTGCCTGTCATATATACAATATATGGTTACTTCAGTTCATACTTCAATACTGTTTACTGTTATTAGTGGGGTTTTATATGTTTATATTTAGGGATATTCTTTATTGTAATTTAGCTCACAAGAGACTTTATATTCAGTACACATCAAGCTTTTTCAGATTGTGAATTATATGCTTCTCTTTCTAAAAACCAAAGTATTTTAAAAATGTAAATGTGTGATAAATTTCTCACTTTGAAAATTAATTTAATAATCATGTTAGACAGTAAATCAAATAAAATGAAAGCTGGGGGAGAAGATGTACAGTGTTTTCTTAGATTAGGGGTGCCCTTATGGGCTGTAGAGAGTAGAAATATGATGAACAATTTAGTGATAGCAAGGAACATATCAGTGGTGTTAGCTCTCCAGAAATAAGCTTTCTCTCTGTGTGGTAAATCAAACTTTGGTACTATAGAGAAAACAATTACCACAGGAGTGTAAAGTTTTCAAACCCTTTAAACGGTAGTGAAAAAGTATAATGAGTTAATCTAGATCAACACGATGTCCTTGTGTTATAAAAATACTAATAAGCAACACTTTTTTTGTTGCTTTTAACTGTATTTGTAAGGTAGAGATAGCTGCATTGCTGTTGCAAATGTGATTGTCTGAAGATCCAGGAGATACAAAGCTTGTAGAGAAGGTAATATAATTTCTCAGACCTGTACACCAGGTGGACAGGAAACGAAAATACATAAGAACCCAGACTCTTGCTGTTATACACTGGTATATTGCCATATTACATAAATACAGAAATATTCAGGCAGTCATGAAGGGTAAAGGAGTCCAGAAAGGAAGTCTTAAAGGTGCAGGAGCAACTGTCCCCACGTGCTAAAAGGTGAGATGGTGGGGAAGATTGGCCTGGCTGAATAGAGAGTTTAGGCTGGAACTGAGGAACAAAAGTAGAGTTTATGGCCTTTGGAAGAGGGGGCAGGTCTCTCACAAGGACTACAAAGAAGTAGCCAGGCTATGCAGGGAGACAACTGAGAGAGCCAAAGCTGAACTAGAACTCAACCTGCTGTTAAAGACAATAAAAAATATTTCTGTAAATACATTAACAACAAAAGGAGGACTAGGGAGAATCCCCATCCTTTATTGGATGCAGGGGGAAACGGTGACAAGGGGTGAGGAAAAGGCTAAGGTGCTTAATTCCTTCTTTGCCTCAGTCTTTAGCAGTAGAACTAGTTGTTCCCTAGACACCCAGCCCCGAGCTGGAAGAGAGGGAGGGGGGACAGAATGAGACATTCACAATCCAAGAGGAAATAGTCAATGACCTGCTACACCACTTAAACATACACAAATCTATGGAGCCAGATGGGTTACACCTAAGAGTAGTGAAGGAGCTGGTGCATGTGCTTATGAAGACTCTCTCCATCATTTACCAGCAGTCCTGGCTAGCTGGGAACATCCCAGTGGACTGGAGGGTAGCAAATGTTACTCCCATCTACAAGAAAGGCCAAAAGGAAGATCTGAAGAACTACAGACCTGTTAGTCCAACCTTGGTGCCAGGGAAGGTCATGGAGTGGATCATCTTGGGTGCCATTATGCACCATATAAAGGACAAACAGACGATCAGTCCCAGTCACCATAGGTTTAAGAAAGGCAGGTCCTGCTTGATGAACCTGATCTCCTTCTGTGACAAGATGGCCCACCTAGTAGATGAGGGAAAGGCTGTGGATGTCGTCTATCTGGACGTCAGTAAAGCCTTCAACACCGTTTCCCACAGCATTCTCATTAAAAACTGACTGCCCTAAGCCTGGATGGCATATGCTCTTCTAGGTAAAACACTGGCTGGAGGGCCAGGCCCAAAGAGTGGTGGTGAATGGAGTGAAATCCAGCTGGTGGCCAGTCACAAGTGGCATTCCTCAGGGCTCAGTACTGGGACAACTTCTGTAGATAGAATGTACCCTCAGTAAGTTTGCAGATGACACCAAGTTGGGTGGGAGTGTTGATCTGCTTGAGGGTAGGAAGGCTCTACACAGGGATTTGGACAGTCTGGATCGATGGGCCAAGGTCAATTTTATGAGCTTCAACAAGGCCAAGTACCGTGTCCTGCACTTGGGCCTCAACAACCCCAGGCAACACTACAGGCCTGGGGAAGAGTGGCTGGAAAGCTGCCTGGCTGAAAGGGACCTGGGAGTGCTGGTGGACAGCCAGCTGAACATGAGCCGGTGGTGTGCCCAGGTGGCCAAGAAGGCCAATGACATCCTGGCTTTTATTAGAAATTGTGTGTCTAGCAGGACCGGGGAAGTGATTGTCCCTCTGCACTTGGCAATGGTGATGCCACACCTTGGGTACTGTGTTCCTTTTTGAGCCCCTCAATACAAGAAAGACATTGAAGTGCTGGAGCAGGTTCAGAGAAGAGCAACTAAGGTGGTGAAGGATCTGGAGAACAAGTCTTTTGAGAAGCAGCTGAGGGAACTGGGGCTATTTAATCTGAAGGGAGACCTTACTGCTCTCCACAACTACCTGAAAAGATGCTGTAGAGAGGTACGTGCTGGTCTCTTTGCACAAGTAACTAGTGATAGAACAAGAGGGAATGGTCTCAGGCTGCACCAGGGGACATTTAAACTGGACATTAGGAAAAAAAAATTGTCACTGAAAGGTTTGTCAGGCACTGGAATGTGCTGCCCAGGGAGGTGGCTGAGTCACCATTCCTGGATGTGTTAAAAAGCTGTAGAGATGTGATGTTTGGGGTTATGGCTTAGTGGTGGATTTGGTAGAGTAGGGTTAATGGTTTCCAACCTAAATTAAAAATAAATGTAAAAAATAAAGCAATGTGAACTACGTATGGGATTAATAATTTCTTCTTCACAGTGTTGCTCATCAGACTTCCAGCTGCAACACAATGGGGACACATGTAACTTGTTTGATGGTTCCTCATTCTTCAGCTCCTACCATGCTTGAGTCAAGCCACAATTCTTACTGGAACTTTCCTTCCAATTTACAACATTAATAACATTAAAGTGACAGATTTTAAATGTTCTCATGAAAGTAGCTAAGTCAAACTGTTTTGGTTGGTTTTTGGTGTGTGGTTGTTTTTTTTTTTTGTTGTTGTTGTGTGGTTGTTTTTTTTTTTTTTTTCCCCAAGAATTCCCACATCTGTAGTGCTTTGATCCTTTGCTGCAGTATCAGTTGGGTCTTTATATCCCATCCATAGCAATCACAGATCTGACAACATTTTCATGTCTCTTATTGATGTAGGAAGGATAGGTAAGAAAGAAAAAGACATAATGTAATACATTGTCTCTTCATTTAAACAGGTGGTGTTACCAATAGCTGTAAGTTATTGTTTCCTTACAGGACCAGGGGATGTCACTGCAAAACAAGGTGACAAAGAGTACATCTGTGTTGTATAACACAGCTTCCTGACCTGGGTTCTGGTTCCCTGATTATACACACTTGTGGATATGTTAATTCACTCCCCAGCTCTCTTCTGGAAGGAATTCATTAGTTCCCTTGGGATCTGTCTGCATTTTTAATTCAGCACACAGGAGTGGAATAGCAGATCAAACCGGATGGTGCTGAGGGTCCTCATCTCTCTTATACTTGTGTGCTACCAGCACTGTGAAGGATGTGTGTTACCACCCACCTGTGATCAGCTAGCTGGGATTCCTCTGATTTGCCAATCTCTCATCTTGGCCAAGGTTATTTTATGGTGTGGTCTGCCTCTGAAGTGCCATTAGATGCAGTGGCATGCCAGCATCACTTCCACTGTTGGCCCCAGTAAAATTATGTTCTAAGGTCACGAACATATGACATGGACCCCAGGCAAGAAGTGGGCCTGGCACACCCAGCAGTTTATGAACATAACTAGTCAGATATAGAGGGAGAGAAATGTGGGCAGAAGGAACTGAGAAAAAGATCCCACATTTAGTCTGAGGACAGGAGATCACTTTCTTGAGTGTGAGTCTGAAGAGAAAGGAGAGTTTATCCGTGTTGCTTTAATAAAATATATACTTTCTTCCTATAAACTTCACTTCTCATTGAAAGGAAGAACATCTTTTATGGGATACTGTAAAACTGTCATGTAATGTAGGTAAGTCTGAAGATTTATATTTGAAGTCCTATGCTCAAGGTCCTGCTTTTTTTCTGAAATCTGTTTAAGCAGTCAGTCTTTTTCAAGTTTAACTATCTTATCTGAGATATACTCTTATCTCTTCTCAGCTGGTTTGGCTTTTTTTTTTTCACTTAGGAGGGAAGACTCTGCCCACTCAGGAAGTACCAAATGTCTTCACAGGACAGTACAGGAAATCCACCGCAGCTTGTTGTATAAAAGTCCATCAGTAGTAATTCTTTCTGAAGGAACAGCTACTGTGGGCTTGGAATCCAGAACAGTAACTTCCATCACCTAGAAAATATGCCCCACACACTGAGACAATTTATAGTCTATGGTGGTGGAGGAGGAAGGAATGTGGTGGTAGAATTATTAATATTTAAGATTGAGAGGTCTGGCTAAGAAGGAACTTCTACTAAAAGAATGTTCCTTTCAACTAAAAGATAATAGTCTGTGATTGTTTCTGACTCCTTGCTTCTGAGCTAAGCTAATACTGCATATGTCACTCCTATAGGCTCCACCAAGAGACATGTTTCAGTACTGTTGTGTTATTTACTGTTTGATTCCGTAGAAATGTGTCAGTTCACAAGCAACTTAAGGAGTTCCTCCCTCAGAGGCATGGATACCTAGCCTTGGTAACACTGAAATAATTGTTTTTCCTCATATCTTTCATTTTCTTCTGAAACAGTATGAAGGTTGGGTCTCTGCAATCATTTGGCAGAGAAATGAAGAGCAGAGGGAGAGATGCTGTCTCAGTGTTCACAGTTAATAAAGCTTCTGTCTGGCCTGTCCTGTTCTAAATTGTACCTGCATTATTATACACTTGGAGCCTCCAGATTCTCCAACAGGAGTTAACTGTCACCTTCTGAGGTGGCAAAATTTGAGTCAGATAGGTTGACTAAGACATAAGGTAGAGACTATACATTCAGATACACATTTATGCAGGCACACTAATGAGTGCTGAAAACATGCACTGCTTTCAGGAAGAAGCATTTTTCAGAAATGATGTGGCCAGATATCCAGAATATTAATTTAATTCATTTTCAGATATCAGAAGGAAGAAAAAGGCTGGAAGGATCTCAGGAAAGGAACTTGTAGAGCAGACAGGGATTCTTTTAGGAGCATGCTATTTTTCAAGGAGACACTTGTCAAAGAAAGCGATGTCAGGTAGGACAATAGTACAAAATGTGAACCTATCCACTTGTGTGATTAATGGAATAAGTCCCTTCCAGAAAACAGAGTTAATGAGACCTTTCCAGATCTTGCGAAATGTGCCCAGTTTAGCATTACAGAAAAGTGCAGAATGGCTAAGAATTCATGAAGCTGTTGATGTTATCTGGGAAATAACAACAGAAAATGCTGGGCGATTGAACAGAAGATCTAATCCATGCACCATTTTCATGAACAGAATTAAAAGTCACAGAATCCACTAAGTCCAGCTTTATAAAATTCTTTGTAGAGGAACGTGAGGCAAAAAAACCTACTTATAAGCTTTGTGATAAAATTTTCTGTATAGAGTATGAATCACTCAGTTTCCAGTTAACCAATTTAATTACACAGAATAAAAAAACTACCTTGCTTCATCATCCATGAGGAGACAAGTAATTTTGCAAATGGTCCATGTCTTAAATGATATTTATAAATTATTGTGCTATATTGTGTGATATTATAAATATTATTATATTTCTTATATATTATATTATTGTGCAATAAATTATTGTGCCAGAGACCATGACCCACAAAACCAATTATCTGCTATGACTGTTCAATAACAGCTTACTCTGAAAACTGTTCCTACTTACAGATACAGGAAATATTTTTATCTGTTTGCTCTTTGTTCAATTATACTGAGAAACTTTCCTCATGGGAATGGAGTACCTAGCATTTTTTTGTCCCTTTTCAAAAACTGTTTTGTTTTCTTATGATGATAGAGACCACCATTAAGAAGAAATGCGTGAGTCATGTCCAGTGATAATATTGAAAGACCTTGTATCCGAAGCTCTTTCAGAATGTAGCACACATACTCTGGGGCAAAGCAAACCCATCCCAGTGTCCTCCAGGCTGAACCACAAATTCTCTTGTATATCCATTCCTTGCTGAACACAAAACACATTATCAAGACCAAAGTCCTTCATCACTAAAATCTGTGATCCTAAGCCACAGGTGAAATGATGGATTTATTAGGATGTTTCTCTGTAACATGGTCCTGAACATCTATTTCTATGGCTTTAAGGAGTTTTTTTAGTCTTAGACTATTTTAAAATAGCGTATATATGTTTGGCTGCAATTTAGTATCGTGTTGTCGTCTCAGTTTTGGAAACTTCCTTAGAACACTGTAGAGGAAATGTGTTTTCTATGATGCTGTTAATTTGGGTGAATGCTGAATGTGGCTTCCAAAATAGCATTGTCACTTACCTGCTAGGATGCCATTAGGGTATCCCACACTAGTGTCTAGGACTTCAGCAACATCTCCCTTAAACACTTAGCTGCACTTTTCAAGTTACTGGAAAGGGAACATCTATTCATAGCTGTGGCAGCATGATGTTCCTCCATATTTACCAGGAATAATTGCTCTCTTCAGTGTTATGCCTTTCAGCCTGGTAGGAACCAGTAGAAAAGCCTCTTCTGAGAGCTGCTGTTACAGGGATGTAATTATTTTCAGTGAGGTGGTTTTGTTCCTCCTTCATCATTGTTACCTTTTTGTGTTCCCTTATGTACACATTAACTTCAGTGTTTGCTTGTTCTTTATCTTCTGTTCAGCCTTGAGTATCATGAACTATTCCCACTAAAAATGTTTCTGGTTACCTTTAACAACTGAGTGACAAGTGTGAATACAGCACCGTTGGATGTACTTCAGTGTCTTCAGTAGTCCTGTGATAGGTAAGACCTGTCTCACACTGAGGTAAGCGATCACTTCTTCTGCCCAAGACTGAAGAGCATTTGTGTGACTTGAAGAAACAGGTCTGTTGAGAGAAGACAGAGTTATTGTATCGAATTGGGAGCGCAGGGATGGGG
Source organism: Megaceryle torquata (assembly GCA_024611175.1). Taxonomy (NCBI): domain Eukaryota; kingdom Metazoa; phylum Chordata; class Aves; order Coraciiformes; family Cerylidae; genus Megaceryle; species Megaceryle torquata. The sequence continues at coordinate 22,075 of JANIJG010020426.1, forward strand.
AGAACTATGCTTTTAATATAAACTTAGAGTAGTTTTACATTTCTTGTCTGGTTACAAATTTCCTATTTTCTTCCCTCCAGCCATTGCAGTCTTTTCCTGCCCCAAAAGAAAAGCTAATTTGTGAAAGACAGGATCAAAGCTGGGAAGCCTAACTCATCAGTGACAGCAAACATGCTTTAATATCTGGAGAGCAGTGATTGCTGCCTATCTGTTGTTTCTGTGATAGTTCATCAGGACAGTACAGGAATTTTGTTCCAGCCTTGAAGGATGTCTAGTCACTATTATGCTGTCTTTTATAGAGACAGTGATAAGAAAAATATATGGTTACTTTTTTTTTTTTAATAAGAGAAGAAAAAATTGTCCCTCTAGAAATCCTGCAGAAGGCAAGTGCAATTTTGATGTCTTTTAAGCTTTGGTTTGAAAACTTCTGGCCCTCTACACAGTAATTACTTCCATTGAGAAAGTGCACACATTCTGTTACTCACGCTAACTACTGATAGGGAAAAGTCAGGAGAGCTCAATGATGAAACATGTTTCAAGCTCTCATCTTTCTTTTACTAAGCCAAACTGGCATCAGTTACAGGGTGTCTTCTGTAATCATCCCCCTCACTGCAACTTGAATATTCCTTCTCCTCTTTCCATCAAAAATAACAAGGTAGTGACTCATGTCTTGTCCAAATGGGCTTCACATGCTATGTGTCTTGAGTGGCAGGCAGGTAGTTAGGCAAGAGGCCACGCAGATAAGTAAAAAAAGTGAAATAGCCTCATTTATTCAACCTGGTACTCACTATGAAGACTGAGGGAAAATATGCTGCTATAAATATGAGGAAAGGGAAGGAGCAACAGCTTGGCTGGATTATTGTTTTGAACCCTAGACACCCAGTTTGTCATTTTAATTCTGATAACTAGAATTGCCATCTCTTCTTCAGTCATATAGTATTGGGCAGCAAGACAATGAGGGAAGAGGGGATAAATTCCAGCATATTTCCTGCCTCCTAGCCATCTCTAGCTCTTGAGATAATGCTGTAAAGTTTGTAAATGAGATAGGTTAAAAGTTAAAGTAGATGGATAAAAATTAAAATCTTTAATACTCTTATATTTTTACTAAATATGATTAAAAATCCAGTTTATGATTAGAATAGTTAGTATCTGAAAGTAGCAATATTGACTGTTAATACTGACTTACATTTTTGCAAAAGGCAACCAGTTCCATCTGAGATAATAGACATTGTACCAGATACAACAAAATCTTTGTAAATGTGTCCTTTATTTAGGAAATTTATTCTGATGCAACTTCCTGGTATTGAAATCAGTACAAATTCCTCTAACTGTACCTGGTATTATTTAGGTTTACTTTAGTAAAAAGTTGAGTCAAACAGTGAGGCCAAAATCAGATAATTTATATTTTACTGTACATCAAATCAACATGCCTACAAATATTTAAAAATCTAGACACGCTTCATATTTGCAGAGAAATGGCCAAATGTGAAGGATGTGGTATGGAGTTTACAAGGTTTTAGAATTCCTTTATAATGAAGGCTAAATTGGCTCTGGGCAATGAAAAAGTAATTTATGTCCTCTTGAGCTGCAGTGCCTGAAGTAGAAAACTTTTACTGAGATTTTATTGTAATTCAGCATTAGCACTGTCTGTCCTTTGGCCACGTTGAGGACATTTAAGATTGTTGACTTTTGCTTGGTAATGTTGAGTGGAAACAGCTCTCTTTTTGTCTGTTACGACTTCTTTGGCATCTGTATCAGGGGATGAATAGATCAGGTCTGCCTAATTTCAAGTCTCCATTTCAAGAATGACAAAGAGAATAAGCACCTGATACAGAGACACCAGTGGTTTACTAATCTCTGCCTTTCTGATTTTTATCAGCCATACTTAAAATCAACATTCATGTGGAGAAATAGCTTGTGTTCAATTATTTTTTTTCCTCCAAAAACTGATATAGACAATTTTTTAAAATCTAAAAATAAAATTTTGGGTTTTATAAAAGTCATAAGATATTGTGGAAATCTTTGAAATGTGCTTTGCTTTGAGAAGTCTAATATATAAACTTTATATGAAGACTCATGAACATCTCTTCCCTCTTAGTGCAGAAAGTACTCAGATGTTGCATATTAATCAATGAATCTAGACTGACTTTTTTTCAGGGTGGTTATTTGGGGGCAGGGAGGCAGTGTAACTATATATTACTTACCTCCCTCCTGAGATGTAGTACTTGCAACTGGAAACAAGAGTTTACCTGCAGCCTTGTGAGTTCCCTATAGACTAGAAGAAATTCCTTCCAGATTTTGTTTGTACATCTCAGTACAGTCTGTTCTTTCCTCTCCAATGCCCTGATGATGATCCATTTTCATCTGGTGATCCACAATAACTTCCAAATGTTTTCCAGTAGAACATTCACATAGCAAGTTGTTTCCCATGTTTTTATGAAGTTGATTTGTTTGTGCTTATGTGTGTTCATTGTTGTTCAGTTGTCCTCACTGAATTTCACTCTATTGTTTTAAGAACATTCTACAAATGTGTCGGGAAAGTTTTGAATTCCAACCTGACCTCTAGGATACTGTAATTCCCTGGTTTGGGGTTGTATGTGCTTGAAATTCATATACTGTCTATTGCATCATCATCTAGATTACTGTTATATATACAGCACTGAATGCAACAACATCCTGCTGGTCAATGGCTAACAATGCTCTGCAGTAGTTTATTCAACTAGCTTTAAGTATCACTTGAAGTTCAAGTGAGAGTATCTTCACGTTGACAATACTTTCTTGATTTGCTTCTCTCTTGATCCAGTGTCTATGGCCTTAGTGGGTTCAAAATATGACAATTACTATTTCTCCTTATTTGCCTTCTTTCTAGAAGGAAATTAGATTAGCTCAACCCAATGCTAGTTGTTAACCCATCCAAGCAATTGTAGACTTATACACTATATGTATTATTGTAGAAAAACAATAGTAGTTGGTAGTGTTCTGTGCTGGGTAATGAGAATACAAGAAAGATATAAAAGGATCCTTTTAAAAAAACCCAGAGATTTCCATATATTATATATACCAGTAACCAAAGATCAAAAAAATCTGGTCCTGGTCAAGCTAGAGGGAAGTCAACAATTGTTACAAAAATATAAATCACCTGTATCTTTTTCTTTGCTTCTATTGAAATATTCTTTAGACTAGTTAACAAGATCTAACCAAAACTGTAAAGAAGATACTTTAAGGAAGCTCAATGGAGTTTTTCTGAAATCACGTAATACCTGCAAGTTGCAAATTTAAATTATGGTGAGACAATCCCATATTCATTTAAGTGGATTTGTTAGCCAAGAGTGGACTATAGAAGTGTTTTGATAGAATGTTATGTGAGAAGGGGAGAGCTCTCGACGCATATGTTCTGATTCTGATATTTAAATGGTTTATTAATTCTAGGAAAATATATTATAAAGTGCAGCTGAAAAAATGCACAGAAAAAAAAAAAAGTGAGACAGATGGTCATCCCTGTAGAAGACAGTAAAATAAAAGGATGTGATAGTGCAACTGCAGTAGTCTACAATAGGAAAACTTAGGTTTTAACATGTTTTCAGCAAAATTTTATTCTATAGCCATTTCTGTCAGATCTCTAAGTAGTGTTTTTCTGAATTCCAGCAGAAATTAACTGTATTAAGAAATCAAAACTTTAATTTGAAGTAGGAGGGGAAAGGGGGGAAGGAAATACTCTAGCCTTTTTCATTGTTGAGAAAAATGAAATGTACCATTAATTCAGAGTAAGGCCTGAGAACTCAGGGTAATAAAATGAAACTCTAAGAAACTGGCATAAAAATCAAGATGGTGCTTGACCTACTAGTCTTTGAGTGTATAGGGAGTTACAATACTGAATGGTACAGCTAAACCTAAATGTATTGTGTTAAGTTAGCTGTACAAAGAAAGACCACTCCACAAAGAGGCATGTAGCAAACATGATATGTACAGAACAATTAAAGAGAAGGTAATGTGATATTGATCACTAAAAAGGCTGTCCAATAAATCTTACTCAATCTCTCTTAAAGTAAAGGCATAAATATTAAGGGGAATAAAAACTTAGTTCATAAGGGTAACAGACCAAGAAGCAATAAGCAACATGAGCTGATGATGGAGGAAAAAGTATGTCAGATAAACATGATTAATATTTTTGAGATTGAATTACATAGGGCTGCAATGGAACAGATGTAATTTGTACAGCTGTCAGATCCTACTCCTGTTTATATAGATGAAAATCTCAACCGACTCTGTTGACATCCATTGAATTTTTGCTGATCGAACTCAGAGAACAGGGAACATATCTGTAGTCATCACTGAAACAACATTTTCATTGTAAATATTCATTCAAATGTGGCTATGTGTATTAGCATAGTCAAGTAAATTTATACATCATAGAAAGAGGTTAAATGTATAGATCTATGGTTCTGGGGGAAATAGGAAATAACTGTGGATATTAATAATGCAAGCTTGTTTTGACTTCAAAACAAGATGGTCTAAATGATAAGTTCCTAAAAGATAGGGTGTTTACTGAGAGGGCATGGTGCATTTGAGGAGCAGGTGCCACATGTTTAAGGTCTGTGATGTGGCATGAGGGTATGCCAGGAATGCTGGAGAATGCAAACCATGGGAGGGTAATACCAGAGGATTGCAAAGACTTGGAGGAGACAAACCTGTAACCTCACTCATCCTGCAGGGAGCAGTCCTTAGGAGTGGTCTTCCCTTGAAAGTACTCCCTAATTGTGAAGGGAACAAGCTGGAACACCCCAGATCAGAGCTGCAGGAACTCTCAAGTCTTGCTTCCAGCAGTTGCTTGTTCAGCAACAGAGATACATTGTGAATTGCAGGGTAATCCAAGACAATTTACTGAATGAACTAGTGCCATAGCGTTCCAAAATGTGAGCAGTTTCCTTTTTGCAATGGGTATTAATATCCCTTAGACAATGTCTTAACTGCTGATAAAGTACGTACTCAGATTATGAAGGATATTAAGCTGTGAGGTAATGACAGGACAGTAATATCTGATTTAAGTAGAAATATGGATAAGAAAAGAAAATCACTTTACATAAGAGTTATTTTATAGCTCTAACAAATATAAGGATTATTTTGAAACTGCTTTGGATAATGCTGGATTTCAAATTCCCTGTAGTAGATTCCAGTGGAATGTGTGAGAGCTGTCAGTGTATAAACACAGGTTTTGAAGTAACATTTTGGCTCATTGAGCCCTGTGTTACTGCCACCAACCATGATATACAGTCCTCTCTATAAAATGGAACCACAAGTGGTGATAAGCTTCAAAATTATGAAGTTAGTACAAAGGGATAGAATAATTAGAATTTAATAGTGTCTATAGCATAGGGGTATTTTTAAGTATACTCAATGCACAGAGCGCCAAATACTGAGGAAAAGACAGTAGGACAGGAGGGCACAATAGTTGTTGATATATAGCTGGAAGGAATTATTTGATTGCTATATTACTGCTCACCCTGAGATTATTGCTAATTTGACATTTATACATCAAGAGGTAATATCATGTTACAAAAGCAATTAAAGTGGCAGCAATCTCTTTCTTAATCATCTCAGTTCTACTCTAGATGCCTTTTTCTCAGTCAGGCACCTAAATTTTCACAACACAGAGAGATTAGAGAGGCAAAGGTTTAACACAATAACTCTAACTCAGAGGACTAAGCAGTCTTTGTTTCTCACTGCTGGATATTTAGGATAACTACTGAGTATATAGACCTTCAGAAATGCCAGTTCTGAGAAGGAACAAACATGCTGTGAGTGAAGGAAATGGAGGGCTAATAAGGCTTTTGTCAGATGTCTTTCTCTGCCTGTTGGGTAGCTCCCTTTCTCTAGCTTGCTATTTAGCCTACAAACCTCAGGGAAACATATTGTCTCAATATAAGTTTTTACAGTGCCTTGCTGAGCATGTGAGACTTACATCAGAGTATTTGCTTTTCCAATCACTTAAATATAGTGGGAATTGCCTTCTGTGCAGCTTTTCTTTTCCTTCCTTGTCTCCAGCAATAGCACAAGCCTAAGTAGAGGGTCAGCTTTCTCCCAGAGGACAGGGAATCCTAAAGAAAACTCTGAGCATGCAGCAGTAACAATGTCTATCCAAGACACATGGGACCACACTATGTCTTATCCACATGCTTTGTAGCTGTATGTCATGTTAAATGCTGTAAAAAACCTACAGACAGCATGTTCAGGGACTCAGTATTTTCATCCCTGGTGAAGAAAAGCACTTAATGAACTCAGTGGGAACAAATAAAGACAAGGAGGATATGACATTCACTAGTGCCCAGGTTGGAAGGCAGCGATGTTAGCTGTGGAGGGCAGCAAGAATAAATATCTCCTCCCCACGCAGCTCTGGCAATGGAGTTGTTTCTCTGCCCAGTTCCTGCTTTCAGGGCACTATCTGATGAGCAGTTATAGGAATTCGTGCATTAGCTCTGCCTTTGTTCTTCTTTAGCTTAGCTCACCTTTTCCTTCATCCCATTTGAAGGGCACCATAGCAAAGCACCATGCTGCCTGTCACTGCAATCCTAGGACAAGTCCCTTTAAACCCTGCCATCTTTTTCACAGGAGAGTAAAAGTTAAATAATTTTTCAGTGCTAAAAATAGACAGAGTAGAATTTTTCAGAGAGCTCACTTGTGCACCTGAATGTATGTCGCTTCCTCCGGCTGACATGGCTGCTGACATTTTGACTCATTGCTCTTCCTTGATATGTTTCCCCACCACTATTATGTTGTTTATGAATGAGTTCTTAAATGTCCTTTAAAATGAACAACACAGTCTTGTCATTGTTTGACCAGTCAGACGTAAGAAAATGAAAGGTATATCACAGAGAACATTTATTTACAGGCACTTTTACTCTAAGAAACTGACTCTGTGAGCATAGCTCTGAATAATAACCCTTATAGGAAAAAAAAAGGACATCTGTTCAGGCCTTGCATGAAGTGACAGTAATATCAACTTAATGGAGAAAACTTCCAACAGGAGACTATTAAGCTTTCCTGAATAAATTAATGTTATGCAGTTTTAGGGGAGGTCTGAAATAGATGTGAGAATTAAAGAGGATATAAAAACTAGGTATTCTGTGGAGCTTTACTTGAGTTGATATAAAATTCTTTCAGATGATTGCATAAAAGTAAACTGTATTTTTCAAGCTGGCTTTAATAACCTATGTCAATTGTACTGTATTGCAGAAGGAGAGCTTCTAAAGTATGACTTTAGTTGAAGAGTAAAGGTGTCAACCATCAGCTCTGTGAGATGACTACATTCAGCTGGATCAAGCAATCACCATAAATATCAGGGCTGAAAATAGTTAGCTGGGGCTAAGTGGTTTTAGGATTTGTTCCTTAGTGGTCTCACCCCATTCTAAATTAACTGTGGGTTGCATCTACGATGGCTGGTTGTGATCTCTAAAGAGTCTGTATGTTGGGATTGGTATAGTGTGCTCAATGCCTGCCCCTAGCTCCTGCCTAGTAAAATCAAGGCTGTAGCTGGAGGAAAGGGAAATGGGTATAAAGGATCTGGCTGCTCCAGTTTTATGTTTGCTAAGGTAAGTAGTGGATTGTTTGTTTTTTCTTTGCTATGAAGCAATGTCTGTTAATTTGGGTTCCCCTTTTTACTGCTGTATCATGCCAGAACTTCAATTTGTGGTAGCAGCTTCAGTATGCTGCTGAGTAATAATTTTTCAAATATTTGAGTGACTGTTCAATACTTGTCATCTCTTTGAAATCTCTTTGCAGGTGACTCTTTCAATACACTTTCAATATGCAATGCTCTACAAAATCTGAGTTTTTTTGTGTCTCTTTGGGTTGGCCGTGGTATAATCTTTGTGTAGACTTTCTCTAGGCTACTTTATGCACTGTATGGTGGATAATTTAAGGAACCCATTATTTCACCTATATGTAAATGTATTATTGTTTCTTGTAAAAAAAAAAAAACAAACCCAAAAAACCAAAGATAGGGATAGCACAAAACTTTTTTCAATTTAATGAATCTTTCTGAAATTGGTTCCCATAGATGAAAAGAAAAGTTAGTTTACCTGACCCTGAACACAAGATGTCTGTTTAGGTGGTTTATGTGGTATGATTTCTGTAGCTAATAATGTGCCTGGGCTCTCAATTGTAAAAATGAACACTTATGTCACTTTAAGTAGTTGCCATGGAAATCCTCACAGCATGAACTTCTTCCGTAAAGACCTTATGGCAGATAAATTAGGTCTATTATTTCCCTAAACTCATCAGGCACTGGAGAGAAAGAGGTTTTGCACATGCCCAAGATCTACTACTTTCTTGATCTAGTAGATGTTTCCTAACCTTACGTCTTCAGATAAATGAGTGTCAGATTTTAGTACTGTGTGTTTATTTGAGAAAGCAATATGGTAATCACTTTTAGCTCCTACTCTCCTAAAACATTTTGAGATTAAACATGTCCCCCCCACCCCAGAGACTTGTGAATGTTGAGTTTGTAGGAATACAAATATGGGAGATGTTACTGGTATGTGAATGCTTTCCATTATTCTACTTTAGAATCTGCTCTGAACAGGTATAATCTTTTCTAGAGCAGGGTCAAATCTAAGAAATGAAAAATATAAATAGCCTTTCAGAGTCAGTTTATAACTATTTGTTTAGACAATAAGGTAATTTTAGAGATTGCTTCAGATTATAATTTAGTTGAATTCCAAAATAGTGAGAAGTTAATTAACTGTCTTTTGGTTGGTTGTTTTGGTTTGTTGTTTTTTGTTTTGTTTTCTCCCTGGAGATGTTCTTATTGCTCTCCAGTGCTGTCTTCTCTATTTATCTAGATGTTTACATCACATCTGGAAGCTTTTCCTTTTCAAGAGAATGCAGCTAATAATTTTTGGGTTTTTTTCAGCTGTCATAAGAGTGTTAAAGCATGCAAAGATTTGCTCTATTATCTTGAATGAGGAACATTATTAAAGCGATGTTATAACCTGCAGATTAAAAGTGTCATATTGGAGTGTACCTTCTGTTAAACAACCTTTGTGTGCCGATGGAGTTCCATCATTGTGTCAGGATTTAGCTATAACACATATGTAGATAGAGAGCTGAATTATCTTCTGGTGCAGTGCTGTGAGATCAGGGTTATTCCATTACCTACATATTTACATAAACACAGCTGAGAGTAGCATTTGTCCCAGTATAGACATATAAGGAAATTAACAAAACAGTTTCAATGCAAAATGGAAAACATCAGTTTAATGATAAAACACACAGGCTGTATAAAATAATTAGTAACACAGGTTTTCAAATTATTTTCTGTTGTTCTTATGTGGCTTGCTTGTAGGCAAGATAAATACTAGAACCTTGCACACAGAGTATTTTTGTTAGTCCTGCAGGGCAAGGGACTTGAAGATGACTGTGCATGTGATTGTACAAACTGTATTTATCTCTGTCCAGATCCCACTACACTCATGTTGCTGTCCTGGAAATAGCATCTGTGACTTAGTACCAGCTGCAGCAAAGGACAGTCTCAATTACGGGTGGAGATGGCACTTATGGTGGGTTAAAAAGCACACGGATAAGCAAGAACAGAAAAGAAGTTTGCTTTGCTACTTAGCAGCTCCTCCCATAGTATATAAAAGGAGTACTTCTGCCTCCTGAGCTTTCAGTCTGCTTCTCCATTCACTATGTTCCCTTTTAAAATTGAGTCTGTGTAGCTTCCCCTGCTAGACACTCTGGCACAGTTCCTGAGGCACTTAAATATCATTGCGGATTTGGGCTTCTGAACCTACATCTTATTTCCTTGTGAGGGGGAGGAAGCTTTGCAAGTAGAGTTAATTTTTCTATAGAGGAAATAAATGCCATGAAACCTTTCTATTAGATTAAAGTTGATAATAAAACCCTCTAATTTTTGGCCTTTCATGAGGAATGTCTGTGAGCTGCACAGCCCTCACTGCCTGGGATGCTGTGAAAAGACTGGGTTAGGTGGAGCATTTAGTGTAGCTGGCTTGCAGTGAAGCCCAGGATAGTGCTTCCCTCTTGTGTAATCTGTGTTTTCTGTCCTCCAGCAGTATGCATGGAGTGGATCCAACCCACAGACACCACAGATGTAGCTGCTTCATAAAAGCTTCTGAAACATCCTGTGTCTGACATAAATAAAAATGACCTTTAGTATCAATCTCTCTGACTGCCAATAATGGGCTAGTTATGTTACAAAACGCCAAGCACACACAGCATGCTTGGCACAAATTTCACTAGTATGGGAAAGATACAACTAATTGCTGCATAAAAATACTCAAAGGCATATATAGGTGTGTTTATGTGTGTGTATATGTATGTATATTTGTTATATATATAAAATATAAATAAACTCTATGCAACGTTATTTTGGGGGACGCAGAAGAGACTAAAGCAACATTTGCATTATTGTAGTGTAGCAGCCTTATTCTGTTAATATACTGGCATAAATCAGGGCAGCTGTATCTAAAGTGACAAAGATGTAAGAAGTGACAAATGGCTTTCAGTGGTGAATTGGGTGTAAATTGCCTAGCTTATATCCAAAAGATGAAACAACTAGCTTTAGACAACTAAACATTGTCATCCATATTGGAAATAGAAGCCAGAGTTAGTTAATTTTCATTTTAAAGTCTAAGTCTGAATGGAAAAGGCAATCTGATTCCAGTGCTGTCATACATTTTCCTACCTTAGTTTAAAAGTCTAGTAGCTTTTGGTGGACAAAACAATGAAAGGAATTCTTGTCTTTCTGTGAAGCTTTTACTCAGTTTCATTCAATGTTTACCATTCTCTTTCTGAAAAGAATAACAAGATATTGTCTGATAAGGGGACCTGCACATTGAGTGTTTATTTGCCACTCAGTAATAAAGCATACAAGGTTTGAACCATGTGGGTTGTTAGTCATCAATATCGGGAAGCAATCAGTAACTGTTAACATTTTTCTCAGATTGTCATAACAAAGCTGATCTATTTGTGGTTTGGCAATCTGCTTTATGATTTTATTTTTTTCCCCAAGTCAAAATGTGTCGGTTACCTTCTTTTTGTAATGTATGCCAAAATACTATAGGCAGCTCAGATCACAAATGTATTCAGGCAAATAACTGCCACTGGAACAATGGCTTTCTGCAGCACCCTGAGAGGGGAGCATGGCAGAGTGGCATTTTAATGACGCTCCTGGCATTTCCTTGTGTTTTAACTATGGACAGATGTGTGTTGTGTGCACATTTCTCCTCTCAGCACAGCTGTTATATTGGAGCCTGTTTGGAGGTGCACAAATCTGACTTCTGCATGGAGTCCAGATGCTGCCTTGGGGTTTTTGGAGGAAAAGAGAGATACCAAAAAGCTAGGTAAGGTGCAATGACTCTATTTCAAGATCAAACCTCAGTAGTGTTTGGGAATTGTATGCTGAAGCTTTCAAGCTTCAGTTCTATGAATTGGCACGTGTTTAGATGCTTTACTCAACTGGATTGTCAAGTTTATTTTCAAACCAAAAAGGATGTGGTTTGAACTTATGGGCAGCTTATAGAAGAGTTTGTCTGCTATGACTGAAGTACAAACTTCATCACCTGCATGTTTTAGTGTTGCCTTCTAAATAAAGAAGGGGAAAAACCTGAACACACCTTTAGTATTTTTGCAATTGTGCAGCACTACAGAAGTCCTATTTTGCCCTGATGTAATAAAGATTTACCAAAATTCCTCACTGAAGCTCCAAAGATCTTATGCTTAGCTCACTTTGAGAAAGATATCATGCCAATGATGATGGCTTATAAGGTTATATAATGTAACATTTTTAGAACCCAAATAATTTTGCTCCATCTTCTGTGTAATTTATCTCCCAAACCAGGGATTTTTTTTTTTTTTTAATTTAGCTATGTAATGGCCATGTACATGCACATATTTAGCAACTCTAAAAATACAAAGGTGTCAAAAAATCATCTAGCATGTGGCTCCAATACGACTCGTAATGCATTACCAGGCCAAAGATCTTGGAGATGTATTTAACCTAGAGCAACAGAAATCTATAAAGAATTGTTTTACAATTTGTAGACCCCAAATAGGAAAGCTGTCTGTGGAAAGCAATCTAATGTGTGCATTGGGGTTCATTTGCCTAATGACTTTGCTATTTCAGGGCTTGTTTCTGGAAAGGTGCAGAATACAAACTGACTGCATGTGTGTGTATATATTACCCTACCTTTTAAGCTTCCATTAAAAATCCAATAACATTAAAAAATAGTTTTTATGCACATTTTCTGGACAATCACTGAAAATATTGCTGCCTGGGTCCAGCATAGGATCTTTCCATACAAGATAGTGTTAGGGCCCATAGGTCAGGTATTTATTCAGAGCTGCAGGATGGATACTAACTTTGTTGTCTTCATTATTACTCTAAAGTCAACAATTTTACTTTGGGTCCAACCAGCTGTTATTCTACATATTTTGACGATGCAGTAACAGACCATGAGGTGGTGACCTTCATTAGCCTGAAGTGTTCATTCAGGTGCACACTGGATTATTAACTGAAAATAACTAAAAAGAAACCCCAAAGCCCCGAAAATTCTGCAGTAAGAATACGAGCTGTTTTTGTAGGAGTTTGTTAAATAGCTTCTTTTGCTGATATGCAGTGATGGTGGGAGGGTTGCTTTCTGTGCATCTGTTCTATAAAATAAATGTGGCTGGAGAGTTGAAACTAGAGTACAATGAATGTTTTTAACAATAAAATGAAAGTATTTATTATCTGCATGCAACAAGACAAGACTGGTTTACAGATGTAAGCCCTATGTGGGTATGATGAAAGAGTTTACTACAACACACCTGACTTTTACCAGTGTACTGATCTACCTAGCCTAATTTTCTGCCTCTGGTAGAGTTTGTTACTTCAAAGGAGCAAGCATGATCCAAAACTAAAATTATTCTTCCATGGAGGAAGATGAATTCCTCTCTTGACTTTTACAAGCTGTCAATCCCTGCATTGCAAGATGAAATTAGTGTTAGATCATTATCTTAACTGTTCTGTGGGTTGAGTTTTATTTGTCTGGATTTTGTGTGTGTGGTTTTGTTGTTGTGTGTTGGTGCTTTTTGTGTTTGTTTTCTTTGTTGGTTTTTGTTTGTTTGTTTTAAATTAGATCATCTTAACCTCTGCAGTTGATCTCTGATGTGATTGCTATATGATCTGTGAGGGTAATTGTTTTCTCTTGTAGTTCTCTCAGAACCAGGAACATACATGTTTTGCGTGAAGTTGCTTTTTGTAGGTTTTATTTTAATATTATAGAAATAGCTGGTGAAAACTTAAGCTTTATTTACTGTACTGGGATTAATTATTTTTTAACTATTATAATTACTTCATGCAATACTAGTTGTTTTGAGCTGTCACTGATGTATAATGTAACCTTGCTAATCAATTTTTGTTAATAGCTCATATTTCAACACTTAAGGAGGAATATAGTGAGACACTATTTCTGTAAGTCATCAGCTCAAAATAAGAACATAAGTCTATCGGGTCAGATCTGTCTAGTCTAGTGGCAATAGCAGACACTAATTACTTTAAATATTTTTGATCTATACTCCTAATTTATATGAACTGAAAGACTGTAAGATGCAAGTTACTTGTTCAATTTGAAGTACTGTAATAACGATTGTATCACTCATACCATTTAAATGCTATGATAATAAAAATCAAAACATATCAATAGCTAAACAGGTGAGATTTATCTTTCTCTACAAAATTTACCTTATTTTTACTGGGATTAAACATTTTAAAAGCATTGTTCAATCACAATGCCTCAAGATACTTTACTCAACTGGCAGGATTGACCCACATCACCTTTTCCAATTTGAAATGAAGGGGAAAAGCTCCTGCTAACTTCCAGGATAGGTGAGATTCAGGCTTGGAATAGCACTCTGTGGATAACTGTAAGTAGACTCAAATTCCTTTTTGTGTGTTTCTAAGCTCTTAAATCAGTTCCAGTTTGTGATTCTGGACAATCCTCTATGTGTGTTAAGATAATAGTTAGTTTATGAAACCTAGTGCAGGTACGGCTTCTGGTCTGTGTAGGCTTACTGTAATACCACTTAGAATATAGATTTGTATATAGGATTTGCTTTTGAGTCTCAGAGAAACAGTGAGTAACAGATGGACTGTCTATGCAATACTGTACTAATGAGATTAGCATAATCCCGACAAAATGTAGTAAATTTATTAAATATAAGGTGATGCTGTATCTGTATGATTCAGATAGAAAACAGGTGCCTAAATCAGGGTGCAGGTGCACCTTATACAGAAAAAGGTGTAAAGAAAAAGTCATGTATATGTGTAGGGCATTGTTTTGTGCTGGTGTGTTGTTGTGGATGTGCATGAACAAACACATTTCAACAGGAGTGCATTAGCACACTTTGCAGACAACATACCTGACTAAGCCTTTGCTAGTGACCTAGCCTGAAATCCTTCTTTATGAGGCAGGATTAGCACTGGCGGCCCCAGACTGTGATCCCAACAACTCATGTGCCAAAGGATCTAGTAAGCTGACCACACATAAACAGAAACATTGCCTAACAGTACAAAGAACTCCAGGAACCAAACTTGCATTTGGCCAACTTCCTCATAAGCAGAGGAGCATGGGTGCACCTAATAACATATATTACATGGAGGAAGAATAAAGCACCTAAAAAAGATTCACTGATTGATCAGGAACCCCTTGGAACTTTTTGGAAGACTTGGACAAAGAGAATTTGCACATTTCTAAATCACAGTGGTCAAGACTGGAAGAAGTAAATGCATAGTCTCTCTCTGCTCTCATGGGTGGAGTAGTAGAGAGGAAAAACAAACCAACTGAAGATACTCTAAAAAGAGATGAACAAAAAAAACCTCTTGAAAACAAGAACACAAAAAAATTCTTGTGGTACTTGGCATCTATGGCTCTTTATAAATTTATTGCTGGTTTAACCCTGATTCTTGGGAATATTTATGGGATTGGACACCTCTTACCGAGACTAGATGACAACAGCTCCTAAAGTTAATTGATTACCTGTTCAGACCTGGTTTCTGAGCACAAGAAGTGGGAGAACCGCAGGTGATGGAGCTCTGGCTTAATGGTCCTCGTCTGGCTCTTTCTCTGATTTGATACATCTAGCATAGGACTTGGGTAGAATTCAGATATTCAAGAACAAATTGTTGTAGAAGGACTTAATAACAAACATAGTTTGAGTGGAGCCTTAACATTAAATCTTGGGAGGTACCCAATCCACAGGTGCCTTAATTTTTATTCTGGAATTTCCATGGCACTCGCAGTCTCTGGATGAGCGAAGAGATGTTGATTATTCTGGATGTTGCTCTGCATGTTGCTGTGTTTTATTCCCTTATTCAGGGTGAAATATAGAAATATTTCTGTGGTTATCCTCTAACTGGTGGGCTAAAAATATAACAATTTTGTACCCTACATTCCTCAACCATAGATGTTCACTCAAGGAATAGGGAGTTCTGCAGACAGACCCATACCTATGGTAATCAGATAAATGACTCCCTGTTTAAAGGGTGTGTTATTGCTCCTTGTCATGTGTGATAGCTCACACCCGTAATAGCCTTAAGTACTAGGCTCAGTTTCTCAAATTATGCCCCCTATTAGCAGGAGGATGTAGCAAAATTCTGCTGTATGCTTTACTAGGAAAGCTAGTGAATTTAAATGTCAGTTACAGATTAATGCCAAGCCATCTGAGTCTTTCTAATCAGAATGAGCATTCAAATAAAACACAAAGCATGTCAATTTAATGAGCTTTGTGATTGATTTATTTAAATATTTTATGAACTTAATTAGAATTGACAAAAAAATCAACAAATGGTAACTTTTTGACTTCTCAAACATGTAATTGATAATATCTGCAGACATTTAACCGACCTGTTTTCTGTTGTTAGTAATGTGAAGAAAAAAAAAAAAGAGGCAAATAAACAAAAAACATCCTAAACCAACCAAGCCTCCAAAACAGTTTGTTACTTCAAAGGAAGACGCATGATCCAAAACTATAATTATTCTTTCATGCAATCCCCCTCTGGAAAGTTTCTGGAATAAAATCAGGAAAAGATAATTTGACAGGTGTTATCTCTACAAGAAATAGAAGCAGCACTTAGTAGAAATTTATTATAATTTTTCTGCTCCCTTGTCCTGTAATGCACTTCTTGGCCTCCTGTGACTTGAGCTTTCTGTTGCACAGGAACACCCATGACCCACATGTTCCTGTATTAGTCATACTGCTGACCTGTGTTCTTGATAGCGTAGTGTATAGACAGCATCCAGCATGGTATGTGTGCTGATAACTGTGATTGATACTTCATTGCTGCATTTGGGAAATTGATAATAAATTACCTGAACCAAGTACAGTGGTGATCTAAGTCATGCCTGATGTTCTTAGATGTACGGCTTTCCCCTTTACTAATGCATCTTCTCTTTCACAAAGCACTGAGATGCTGCAGCAATAGAGCACATAGTTTGTTTTGTGTCTTAAAGGGCCTTTTAGCTAAAGATCCCAGATCTGCAAGCCACTGTCACTGAAAGCTCCCCTGCTGTGGGCTGGATAACTAACGTTATACCCAATTTATTATGAATGACAAAGCAGACAAAAATTGAAGACAGCTACCTAAGTAGGCATAATAGTATCCGTCCTATCTCCTTTTCTAAATCTTGCATCAGAGACTTGCATTTGAAAAGCCTTTAACTTATTGTAGATAATTATCATGTGTATAATTATATAAGCAATCCTCCTACTTGGATCTGTTTTCATTTTTCAGATAACCATTGTTCTGGTTGGTTGGTTGTGTTTTTTTTTTTTTAAAGTATTGATCATAGATTTTGCTGAAACTTTACTGGGGGGAAGATCTTAACTGAGCACAGCAGTTAAATCCACTTAATTCAGTGTAATGATTGTGTTACTATTCAGATTTCCAGAATTCTGACTAAAAGATCATTAAGTGGTTAAAATTTAGTTATTATGAAAGTCAACTGGCACAAGATCTAGGTATAAGGCTGCTTGCGTTTTGGATCCTGAGCAATGCAGAGAGCAACACATTCTTCTGTTCTCTTCCAGCAGTACCTAGAAAAATAAAAAGAAAGATGATCCAGTGTGTATGGTTGGGATCCACCCACTGAAACAAAAAACCTAAAACATTGATACTACTGAAAAGTAGGGAAACCCCCCCCCCAGTTTCTGATCACACTTGTTCTCTTTCCATATTGGTGTATCTTGTGATACTTCAGGGCAATATTCACCATTGCTAATATAACCCAAACATCATGACAGGGTGGGGAAGAATGTGTATCTACTTGTGGATGAACCAAGGAGAAAGGCATCCATTCTGATCTCTGACATGAGGATTGGAATAAAATCAGCTCAATACAGATACTATTTTAACAAAATAAGTATCTATGAATTCAATAGTGTTTTTCTTGTGGTCATCACTTTTTTTATTAGCTGTTCCTGTGCCAGTTACAGAGATGGCCTGAGATCAGTCTGCCACACTGATACATACAATAAAAGGTGCTTGCTGTACAGATCTGATAAATGTCTTATTGCAATAAGAAGTGTGCTAGCAGACCTCTGCAAACACATCATGCCATGATTCTGAAAATACGCATTCATTGATTGGACTAAAGGACTGGGAAGTAAGATAAGTGATTTTACAGAAGTGACGGAAGTAATGGTGAAGGGGGGAGGCAACTGCGTGTTGGAATCAGGTGCAGAGAACAGTTCTGTGCACAGCTGGATGGTTTCATCTTTTTCAGCAAATGTTTTCAGTGGTGTAAAAAGAGTTGCAAGTGTCAGCACTACTACTTATTAGATTTTTTTCCTGAAGGAAAGAAGACCGTTTTTATAATCTGTTGTATTGCAGCACCAGTGATCCTTCATCTTCTTCATGGTGGGCACTTTATCAGCTTATGCCATTCTTCACAAAAGTTGGCAAGTACTTTCCCTTTGTTTTCTCTGGAAACTATTTTTGCTGTTTTGTTTTGGTTTTGTTTCTTTGGTTGGTTGGTTTGGTTTTGGTTTTTTTACCTTTACATATATCACGTAAGTCATGATTATGAAACAGACGTAAGCATCCTACTCCAGGAAGAGAGCTGTGTTCTTAGTCTGGACCCCAAATCTTGCTGCATTTATATTGATTAAGCCTCATCTGAAGCTTAGAGGACCTGCTGTGATTGCTGACTGGTGTATTTGTGCTGTCTACCTTTATGCATGGTCTTTTGCATCCTGAGTTTTCTTAGTAGTGCTTATCTTTTTTATTTTTTTCTTATTTTTAAGAGGTGAACTAGAATGAACATCTGGCTTTGTTTCTTCCTGAAGATACTTCTGCCCTGAGGAATAGCAGAGGCTATTGCAAATCCATCATTTACAGAGGCTGGCTTTCTGCACCAGCTGATGCCCAGCCTGATGTTGAACAAATACACAGAATTTGTTGTTGGAAGCTGAGAAATCATGCATTGAACCACTGTTCATCTCTACTCACATCAACTGGGCATGGACAAGCAGGCTGTCACCAGCAGATAGAGTCAGGGTTTTACCATCCATGGTTACAGTTGATGTGCCCTCCTGAAGGGAAGGAATGGATAATCAGCTTTTAATTTTCCATGTTCTGTCACTAACAAAAAGAAAATGCTGCAGGCAAGTATGGAAATCTTTCCCACTGAAAGAGCACTTCAAACCTGTTGTGTTTTATGAGGCCTATCTAAATACTCAGATGATCTTTCCTGTCCATCACTATTAGCATCAATAAAAACATACTTGATGGTTCATTGTTCCCCATAATACAGCAGTAACCCATTGCCTGACTCTTGTGGGTACACTGCTACCAATTTAACCTAGCAGCCTGAAAGTTGGTACAACTCTAGAAATTACAGATATAATCTCCTGGAATACTTCAAATTTCTCTTCTACTTTTCTGATTCCTAATATCTTTTTAAGGTTTGAAAAGCAGCTCACAAGTCAGTAGGCAGTTGACAGAAATTGCCACTAGGAGTCCATATACACTGGAATGGACTCATCATTATCTGTCAAGGAGAGGAGACAGGTTCTTGCCATCAAAAAGGACTTGATTGCATAAACTCCTGTAAGCTGCAGTGTAAACAAATATCTTTCAAGATTATTATGTCTTTAATTAGCATTTGATAGTCCCTGTGAATTTCAACAGAACAGGGACTGATAGAAATATATGCTGTTCAAGTTAGCCTGACTTGTGTAAATGAAAACTAGCTTGTCTCTGTTTTTTCCCTTGGGCTGCAAATGTTTGCTAGAAGCCAGCTGAATGAAGGGCATCTGGATCACCTACCTCTGTGCTTTAGTATAAACAAGTTCTCAGACTTTTTTATTAGCTTATTATAACTCATTCTAGCTTGAATTCAGTGTGAGAACAAGTGCTTCAAGGCAAAAGCAACAGGTGATACTTTTTTTTTTTATCACTTGGAGGCATATATTTACAAAATATACTGTAGGTAGGGTATATTAATATCCTCACCAACATCTGATTGAGGATGCCAGTATCTGTCCTCAACATACTGGATGAGGAAAAAGAGAGACTTTTTATATGGTGGCAGTAGTTTACAATTATGTTTTTCATCACAGTTTAAAGCTGAAGGGTGGTGCCTGTTGATCTTTTCTATGAGAAGGAAGGCAATCATTTAGATTTCTGTTGCTGGTGTTAGAAGGCTTTACTACTATTCAGTCTGCTCTGAACTAAAACATGAACTGATCAGTTAACAAGTGTGAATTGTCACATACCAGCTGCCATATCCAGATATCTGAATTCTTTTTACTTTTCTCAGTTGTTCCTGGTCCGTAAGCTATAACCTTTAAAAAGAAATTAAAAGAAATGAGGAAGAAAAGTGATGGATTCATCCCAGTGACCCAAGTGTATGTATTCATCTTCCTACAGCATTTAAAACATTCTATTTTTACAGAAAAATGTTCATAGAGGATGACGTTATTTTTACAGACATTAAAATTCACATTATGTTTGGTATTCTCATATTGATTCCTGCTGATAAAAAGGGAACTGATCACACCTGCCACTCCTTATGCTCCTCTACATCCTCACTTAGCTACTCCTTCTGCCTCCTCCCACTCTCAGCTTTGCATCTATATCCTTCCTGCTTCTGTTCTTGGAACAGGCACTTCTTCCTCATGAACTCTGGGCCCTCTCAAAAGCCTGTTGAAGTAGAAATGATTCTTAAAAAAACCTGCAGACTGGACCTTATTTTTCTTATTATCTGCCCCTTCTGTGTTGTTCCCAACACTCCCACGCTCTGTGTCACTTTCTTGTCAAATGTATTGGAGTCTTCAGAGTGTGACTTCAAGTAATCCAGGGAAAGAATATGTTTTGTAAATTATCATGCATACAGCAAATGGTAATTACACACAAACTAGAATGTGTTTGACTAAAGTGAGAAGTGCAATGTTTTAGCACAGCCCAGGCCCTCTGGTGCTGTCCAGTTTTTCTTATTTCATCTTCATGTAGGTTGGGGGGTGGGGGGGAAGAAGTATATTTACACACGCAGATTAGACTTGGCAGGAAGAATGCTGTTCAAACGTACAGGGAAGCCAAATGCACTTGAGTAGTACTTCCATCATGGTGGTGTTTCTGATTTGGGAATTATGGAGGGGTAGCAGGATAGAGACAGTGAGCTGCTTTAATCCCAAAGAAAATGAACGAAGTAAGGTTCAGGTTGATTCTGTGAGGGCAAGTATCAGAGCTTGGAAGTCCCTGCCCCAAGCTAATCAAATCAATGAATGAACACAGGCATTTCCAAAGGGCAGGGCAGGCTAAGACTGAATTGTTTTGTAGGGAAGCATAACTTTCTCAGCTGACTATATATTGTTCCTAGGCCTGTATTCACTCAGTCAGGATATTTATCATCTGTACCTTTAAAAATATCCCTCTCTTTAGAGAAATTAGATGTCCCTACCTCTGTTTCAAAGTTATCTCCAAACATACTGAAGGATTTCTTCTGCTTTATTTCGCTGCGATGATCATTTAACCAGCCTTGGAAGGAAAATGGCTCCATAACGGAAGTGGAATTTAGTGGGAAAGGTGTTTCTTTCAGGAGTTCATCTGCAAGGCAGAGTGCTATCAGTGATGCTTGCTTCCCTTGATCTTTGTAATCTTTTACTGTTGTTTACAGCATGGTTTCATTATAAAGCTATTACCTAGTTTACAAGCTCATTGTAACAGCAAAAAATGCTATAGTCATTATCAGGACTTCTTATTTGAGGTTCTAAGATTCACGTATTATTTGTGTAATATGGAGTTGCTTCTTTGAAGCTGTTGTCAGACCCATTGTGCATCTACCATTAAAACAATATGCAATAGACTAACTAGTTCTTCCTGGCATATTCTTTGTTCTCTTTCAGACCAGCTTTTGCACTGGTAAATCTGATGTATCATCCCCGAGCCTTTGCTGAGTCACTCTTTACATATCTCCATATAAATGGAATTAAGCCCACAGAACCAGCTTACTTTACATCTTTCATGTTAGTTGGTACTGGCTTTCATGTTTGTGGTTTTCTTCTCCCCTATGTGTGTTTACCACAGTGGAGCAAACCAGTTAGCCCAACCCAAATTTAAGAAAATGCCTTTTTTTGTGGTGTTCCTGGAGTTGTAACTGGATTTAATTTCCAGTAATTCTCCTTCATAACTGATTTGATTTATAATAGCTGGAGAACCAAATACAGTTTCAGTGCAGCTGGTGAAATTCAAGATTTGTACTATGCTGCTGGTACATGAAATTAGCTTTAGGTATTTACCAGCTCACAGTGCAGTGCAGAGACAGCACAATGATCCTAAGTGATCCTAAGTAGTTTGTTCTGATGTGCAATGGGGGGGAACATCCATAGAGTAATTTCAAGTAAAGCCAACTACTAGATAGCTGTCTCCCAAATGCACTGAGGTAATATACTCGCAAGCAAATCTAGTCTTGGCACTAGTAATAGAGTAGGTCTTTTTAAAGTATCAGTGTACTCATTATCCAATATTCTTGTTCTTTTCTAAAGCTGTATTTCACTGCTCTGCAGTGTTTTGAATGAATCATTTCAATTTTTTGTGGAAGGCTATTTTGTGTGCAGTCTTTGAACAATATATGAGAAGATCAGTGCATCCAAGGGACAGTAGTGTACTGAATAAGCTACTGTTTGCTTAATGGATCATAATAAGCACCAAGAATCTACATCTATCTCCAGACAACCTGGATGGGATGTTAACTCTTTTATTATAGAAACAGGTTTTGCCATTCAAATCTCTTTTCTTTTGCAATATATTAGATTATATGGAAGAAGTCAACATGTTTCTGCAAATGATTTTGTCTCAGCAATGCCTCTTTCAGGAAATAATAAAAACAATCTTAAGAAATTGCAGCAAAAGTAGGGAATTTTTGTTTGCCTTCAAGCTTTTTTTTATTAAAAAAAAAAGCCATCCTACTTTTACACTATTTTATTCAAATTCTTAACATGCTTTATTGAAGAGCAATCTCCCACAGAGAAATTAAGAAGCACCAGAATGAAAAAGAAAATCTTTACATTAGATTTATTCTAATCAGTGCCTGGAGACATTAACAAGGTCTAGTCTGAACATTCTGTATTTTATTGTTTGATAACCCTACAAAGCAGTGTTAAGGTCATTGGTGATTTGTTTTCACACTGCAGTATGTCTGTTGGTTTTTGTTTGTTTGTTTATAGGGTTTGGTTTTTTTCTTTCTTCTCAATATTCACAGGTTAATCAAACTTGCGATGGAGGCAGTTGGGAATACTTACATGCTTTGCCCTTCAAATTATGGATATGCTCAACTATAGATGTATTGGAAGGTTGTTTCTTGGCTAGGGCAAGATACAAAATAAAGGTCTAAAATATTATGATATATAGTCACCAGGCGGAGGAGAAAGATATTTTATCTGAAGGTCCTCAATGTAATTAGTTGTTCTAATAGATTTTTTTTTAATTTTTTAAAGACCTTGTTTCACTAATAGTAGCAATGTTTACCTTCTAAAGTAATATGAAGATGAAAAGAGTTTTTTTTCTTTTAGCAACAAAACAGGTCACTCACATTTAGAATACCCTTTTGGAATACAAGCAAGCTACCCATTGGTGGGCTTCCTACTAAAATGCATGGCTTAGTTAATATAGTTTAAAGAAAGCAAACAAACAAATACCAAAAACAGTGTATAGCACCCAGGAGGGTAAGAGCCACATAGCAAGAAGCCATGAGTATTCTTCTCAGCTCAAGGGGATACATCTTCTTCACAGGTTAAGAGTTCCAGCATCAAGCTAAGAAAAGTCCAGACTTCACATGTTGGAGAATGGATAGAAAAAACCTGAGTCTCCTGGATGGGTACTGTGATGTTTTAGGCAAACAGAACTATGAATGCTTCCCATGAGTTGCAAGGAATTTGGGATACAAGAAAAAAAACCCAAAAAGTACTTTTTTGTATTCTTATCAAACAGCTACATGAATCTATCAATAAAAAGTAACTACAAACTTCTAAGCTCATGTCTTAATTTCTGTCACTTATTCCCTATAAACATAATTTTGCTGGTTTTCCTCTTTCCAGTGACTTCTTACTCCAGCTGTCCTGATCAACAGGGACAACAACATGCACAGGATAACAGCAAACAGTGATTGATGCATACTTAGGAACAATGTAAAGTATAATACAGCCTACTCTTACTTTGGAGCGTTGTCCTTTCCTGCTCGTGTTGTACAGGAACTTTCTAACAGTTTCATTTACTTCCAAGTAAAGGTGGACTTTTAAAAAATTACTTAGACTTTAAGTTCTTCAGGACAAGAGCTGTCTTTTCACACTTGTCAGCAGGCCCTGTTCTGAGATGGGATTTTAACTTATTACTAATTTTGATGTTAATTACCCTTGACTGGTATTAGCATAACGGCCTTTGAAAATGGCGGTCTGCAGGAAATGAACTTTTAGAGTGGCCCATACAATGATTTGATTACCTGTTACTGCAAAACAAATGAGAGGGCACTGTGATGATGAAGTATATGGCATATGTCTGCATATTATTAATAGCCTAGTTGACTAAGTCCTCGTTTAACCCTTGTATTTATTCCTTGTATGATGCTGAAAACTGCAGGTGCCTTAGTGCTTACAAACTTGAGCTAATGAGCAACAATGAGGAGGATCCAATATTTTGTGGTACCATGCGTATCAGAGTTGAAGCCTGGTGCTTCTAAAGATACTGTTTCTTATCAGGTTAATGGCTTATATTTAGATACTGCATATATTTCTGCTTAACCTGCACATTAGGTTTCAATAATATCTTGGGAAGTGTGAGTTGGTGTGTTTCCAGAGTTCTTATGTTCTAGTATTACTGTAAAAAAAGGAGACAACAAGTTTAAGGATGGTAAAGGTAAAAATATGCCAGCAAGATGGCTATTCTAAGCTTGTTGGCTGAAAGTCTTCTGTATGTATCTCCAAATAATATATCACTAAAGGGAACAACATATCTAACATTTTCTTACATGTTCAGGAAAACCATTTAAATAGTTCAATAGTAAAGTCTATTCTTGTAGATGATTACTATTAAATATTCATAGCACAGCAATGTGTTCTTTATGCATTTTTCAGCTCTTCTCAGCTTTAAATTAGAATGTGATGATACCATGTTAAGCTGAAAAATACATCATGTTTATTGAATGGGTTTGTAAATATTTAAGAAAGGAAATTAACAAGCTTTAGAGGAAATTGATTTAAGTTAAGCAATAGAGACAGTACTGAGACTGACAATAAGAAGCTCTGCAAAAATGAAGAGAACAGCTTGCAAGAAAAGAGCCAGTGAACATAAAAGTAGATACAGCCTCAACAGAGACCAATAAGAAATATTGAACTAGCTGGGAGTACTGTATTTCTGACAGCAATAAAAAGGACTGCCACTGGCCTACCAGGTATATGTGGGTGTACTTACTTAACCCAAACTTGCATGTTACATGGAAGTTCCTCCTTCCCTACCCCAGTGACATGCCTAAGCCTTCATGTCAAGAAATCAGACCATCTCATTCTCAGTGTTTCTTGAACCCTATCCTCAAGCACTTCCCATAACTCTCTTGTAAACCTTGTTTCTTTGAGATATGTTGCAACAGAAAAGAGCAATAAAGTACATGAAATACAATATACTGAAATAGTGTCAACCATCAAACTGATTACCTCTTGGCTTTATGAAAAACTATATTTTTCAGTGACACGCCATCCTGCACTTCTAGGCACCGCGTTCTAGATGGAACAATCTTCAAATCTTTAAATCACCTTATTTATGTTAATAATTATGAAATCCCTTCCGTCCTAAATCACTGTGATGCCTCAGAAACTGTATGTCCCAGCATGCTGTGGCCCCATGCAAGGACATGAGAAAATCCCTTATAAGTGGTGTCTCCCTCTGTAAAAGCGGAAGATATCCTTATCCAAGATGGAGCAGTTATATCCTTTTTGTTTTTTTATCCTTTAACTGAGCATAAAATGGTCCAGACTAGGGATAAGGAACTTACAAGTTATTTCAGAATTATATTGTCTTTTATTTCTGTCCACTTTCTAATTGGCCCTTCCATCTCTTTAAAGAATACTATGTCATAATGAATAGTTCTGATGTGACAGTTTTGCAGCATTTCATGCTTAATTGACAATGCCAGCCAATAATATATGCCCCAGGATGTTTTTCCCCTATGTGCCTATCGAATTCCTATGAAAAGTCTGCTTTATTCTCAATGTTAACAGAAATGTCAATGTGACTAGAAGGACTTTAATATCTCTGCAAATAAAACCTGTGGACTGAGGGATGCAATTTCAGGCATCTGAGTTTGAAAAAAAACAAGTAATGAGCTCATTCCATAAAAAGTCCAGAGTGAAAGCCCCGATGGTGACTGATCACTTTAGGGAAGTTGGTTCATCCTGTTGTTGAGTATAGATGCAGAAACATTTAGCTGAATATACAGCACTCACTTGGTGTAATCATACATTTCCCCGTGTAATGTATTTGTTTCTGTAGCATGCCCTGAGAATTGGAATGGCTGATAATTTATGACTTGTCCCTGTAATTATTTCTAGGTACATTTTTCTTTGTGTCATTAAAACTATGTTGGAAACTAAACAACAATTATTTTTTTTTCCTAATTGAAACAAAGACATTTGATAAGCAGAGCTTTGAAAAATATTTTTGTAATAAAGAAAGATAGCCTTTTCAAAAGGAGATATCACCAGCCACAAGGAAGAGAATAAATTAGAACAAAATTGCAAGATTTAGGCCATAATTCTATTTAAAGGCTCTTCATGGTATAGCTAGGTAATTGTAATTTTGTTGGTTGGTTTTGTTTGGTTTTTTTTGTGTGTATTCTTTTGGGGTTTGATTGGTGACTGTTGTAATTAGCCATTCTGGTCTCTAGGAGCCTAATGAAATTCTTAGAGCATTCCAGCCTCCAGAGAATGCGTAGCCTGTAGTACTGGGGTTTGGATGATATGTTGTAGTTTGGTATTAAAAGGTTTAGTAGTAATTTTCACACAGCAATTTATAGCAGCCATACTCTAGATATTATAATTCTATTTTATTTGTGTATTAGATGCTGCTGACTGGTTTGTTTGAACTTTTAATCTCCAGTACTGGCTATGTGTTCACTGGGGACTGATGAGGTGTGGAAAGCTGTTAAATATAAAGGGAAAGGAAATGGATGAAGCCAGTGAGAGGTTGTTTGGTTATACAGGATTGTAGGTGTATATTAGATGATTCTGTTCCCTTCTTCCACCTATGTACCCTTTTTAGTTCAGGTTGGCTTCCGTAGAGATATGAATATGACTTGGCAGTTATTTAAAGGATTCAAGTATGACAGGATAAAGATGAACAATGTATTTACGTGGGCATCTTTACTAGATGCCAGAGTAGAGACAATGAGGATGATACAAAAAAGAAGTAGATTCAAGTCATTGGTAAAAGTTATAGAGAGAGTGTCTCAGAGACTTGTACAATTGTGGTGGGTCTAGACGGTTTAAAATGATTGATTCTCTTTATTGCTTTGGATACTGTTCTGCCCTGGAGACTCCTGGTGGCTGTTTGAAAAATATATTCCCTAGAGGAACACTCCTTCATATCTAAATGCTCATATGATGTTTCTTTTAATCCATGTACTCAAAGTAGAAAGAAGTAACATATCATAGAAAGAGCAATGTAGCTAGATGTGTTGGAAGTCCTTAAAAGATGAAAGAAGAGAGAAAGAAATATTCAGTTTTCTAAACAGCTTTATAGCAAATTAAACTTATTTTTAAAATAATCATTCTTATTTTCCAAACACATATTGTGATAGTATCTTTAAAATTATTTCAATGTACCTACAACAGAAAGGCACAAATATTTATACAGTTATTTTAAGTTTAAAAAAAATGGCCTTGTAGTTGCTCTGTATCAACTTCTCTATTTACACTGGTAAATGAAGATAGAATTTCTTCCTCCCCTTTTTATTTTTCTGAGGTAGTTTTAATTGAATTATATAGCCCACTAGCCAGTTATATTTATTCTTTAGCATTTTCTTATTTTCAGTTATTAACACTCTTCTCTTTTGATTTGTTTGGTTTTATAAGCCAGTGCAACAAGTCTGAACAACAAGTACTGTCTACAGAGGTTCCACTGGATTAGCTACAGAGGATGACAGTACAGGGGCTGATTTTTTATAGTGCTGAGCTCACCCTTATGTGTTTAATAGCACTACTGAAAACAGAAAACATTTGCTTATAGACTATATGTTAGGCTGTATGGTATTCCTACTCCAGCTGACTGAAAAAAGCACCCAAATATTCCTACTCATTCAGATCTTTAGGTTTTGTCTGCTCTGAACAACAAGCATAGAACTGTGCTGTATTCTAACAATACTAACCAGAATTTAAGTCCAGACTGTAAATCACCCTAGATACACCTAGAATCAGTTAAAGGTTTGCTTGCAAAGTCACTACAGGACTGGGTTTTGTATTATATCTGTATGTCCACTAACAATAACGCTTTTATGAGAATTAAAATTTCATTGATAATTAGAAGTAGATTAATTAATTGGATAAAAAAACCCCTGACTTAAATGAAAACTTCTATCTACTCCATTCATGTTCTTAAAGATAATTTTTAAACAATCCTAATTTAGGAAAAATCTTTCATTGCACTTTTCCCCCATGAAATTTCACATAAAAAATCTGGATTATTTCAGTGAGCATAGCAGGATAAACTTTTGAACTTCTGGATACTTTTGTGAACAAAATTCAGCCATCACTGTATAGCAGAACTGGGGTTTGTCTCTGTGAAGTGTCTCTTGTTCTCTTGACTATAAAATTGGGATGAAATACAAACCTTGAGAGACTCTTGCTTCCAGTCTGATTCAACTAATAGTAGCAAGTGTTGTTTTGATAACTGTTATTCCTCATGTCAAAAATTGTGTGAAGTAAACCAAACCAACCTGTCTTGAATGTCCCATGTTTAGACTATATCCTGAATATATTCACCTTATTGATAAAAGGAGGGAAGAGCCTTCCCAGGCTTTATCTCTACACATGGTAACAAAAGAAGCAAGTAATTCAGTACAAAACAGTTCCAGGTAAGGTGCCAAAAGTAAGGATTACATGCAATATAGGTTTCTGATTGATTACATTTCAGCTGATGGTAGTTGAGTGCCTCTTCTAAAAATGTATGCTTTTCTAATAGCTACTGCTTTCTGTTCATATATTCTGAGTACCCTGCTTTCAGAAGGACTTGCCTTGCTGTTGGCTGAGTCAGAAACCATTAAAAAAAAAAAATCAACAAAAAGTCTGGACTTAGGTGCTTTGGTTGGTTTATTTTTTTGGTGTGGAGTTTTTTTGTTTTTTAAGCAATTGGTGCTTGATTGATTCCATTTATAGCTCTCTTTTTTTCTGAGGGAGCTGCAATCAGTTTTGGGTTTTTTTTTTCAGATGTTTTTCTTCAATTTTATTCCATTTTTCTCTAAAAGGGTGAGGCACTAGTTCAATCTTATGTAGAGATAAACTTGAGAGTGCTTCAGGTGGCACTTTTAAACTTTGGGGATTCTGGATTTTCAGAAGAGAAACTGAAAGAAGAGACTGAAATCCAGCCCTTTGCATAGGCCAGCTCAAAACTTTTTGTAAAGTATGTCTTGAGTAAACCATCATGAGAAACGGGTGGTAGCTTGTTATGTTACAAGGGTCATTCTGGTTGTTGAATCCCAATTCTTAAGAAAAAAAAAAAAAAAAAAAGAAAAAGGTGCTGCTGAAGGAATAAATCCAAAGCATTATTTCTCTGTCAGGTCAGTATGCCTCCAGAAGGAATGTATTACCAGTTTATGAACTCCCCAGTTCAAAAGAGATGAGGAACTAATGGAGAGCGCCCAACAAAGAGCTACAAATACAATTTGGGGACAGAAGCATCTCTCTTATGAGAAAAGGCTGAGAGACGCGGGGCTGTTTAACCTGGAGAAGAGAAGACTGAGACGGGATTTTGTAAAAGCTTAAAAATATCTGAAGGGTGGGTGTCAAGAGGATGGGGACACTCTTTTCAGTGGTGCCCAGGAACAGGACAAGGGGAAATGGGCACAAACAGGAACACAGGAAGTTCCATGTGAACATAAGGAAAAAATTATTTCCTTTAGGGATCACAGGGCCCTAAAACAGCCTGCCCAGAGAGGATGTGGAGTCTCCTTCTCTGGAGGTGTTCAAAACCTTCCTGGACATGATCCTGTTCAACCTGCTCTAGATGAACCTGCTTTAGCAGGGAAGTTGGACTAAATAATCTCCAGAGATTCTTACTGTCCATGAGAACTGAAAATTGGAAAAATGGAGCTGTTCCTCAGGCTGAAAGCTTGTTATGTTATTTTGTTGACTGCTTTTTTGCTTATTGCAAGACATAAGCCAAGAGCATTTAAAATATTTGTTGTATTCTTTTAGTGGCTAATCTGAGAGAAGAATCCATTCAGGGGAAATAGATGTCTTGAGCTCTGAGCAAATGCTTTCGTTTTTTGGTGGTTTTTTTTTTTTTTTTTTTGTGGTCTTGAAAAAACCTTTTGTCAGCTTTAATCGAAGTCTCTTATGCCTTTTGGCCTTTTTACAGCTTTTGAATGAATTACAAGGAAGGAGCTTCTGTACTAGATTTATCAATAACAATTTCTCAGAGTTCTGTGTTAAGTGTCAAGATTTATCATAGCTTCTAATTGTCAGCTTTGTTCTTTAGCTATAACCTTCTGCAAAAATATTAACAATATAAATCTTTAATATTCTTTTTTTTTCTGCTCTGATATAATTATTTTGTTATTTACATATAATCTCTTAGATCAGACTGGTGAGGGATGTTTATTAGAAATCACTGTATTGAACAAGGATAGTTTATGTGAGATGATTTTTTTTAAAATTTTGTTTTATTACAGCATCATCTAGAGGCTTAATCTGAAATTATATTTTTTCTGCTGACACTACCATCACCCAGTGAGACATTACCTAAGAGTACCTGCCCTACTTGCTTCACCCCCACAAAGCAAACAAACAAAAACCAAACAAGCCACCAACACCCAAACATGTCACCCAGGTGACACATTAAAATTTAAATAAGCTCAAAGTAAATACATTTTGATGATGCATACAAAGAAAAATAAGATCTCGAGGATTACAACATTTTGTTTGTTAGAAACACAGAGCCTCTTTCTGAGAAGTACATCTCCTAGTCAGTCAGAGAGCCAGTACTAACAGGGTTTGTGACTGGATTGCAATTTCCTAATTGCAAAGGCTTGTAAGTTGCTACCCCATACATAGGACTCTTCTGTGAACTTTTCATTTTGGCACTGATGATTTAGTCAACTATTTTTAAGAAAGGTGATGTTCATACAAAAAACCCCACCATTCCCTGATTTTACGATTTATGTAAGAACTTTGTTTCATTACTGAGAAGGCAGGCAGTGACATTTTTATGGTGACTATTAAGCTGAGAAATGGGATAGATGTGGAAATAATGTTTCACTAAAACTTTTGTCTCTATTAGAGTATTTCATAAAAATCATCTTACTTAAGATATTCAGGAATGAATACAGAGATTAAGGATAACAGGTTCCAAATTTTTTTTTTTTTAGAGAGGAGAACTAGAATTTATCTTTAACTCGTGGCATGGAATTTAAATTACGGGTGTGACTGAAGGATGACATTTAAGTTTGTTACATCATTGTAAGAGTAGCAGAGCTGGGTATTACAGCTGTGCATGTGTGCACACAAGGCACCAGAGCCATGAATTTCATGGTTGGTGCAGTCAGTCATCAGCATAGATGAGACAATAGACTGATCTGAAACAACAAACCTAGTTGAGCAATGAACTAGTGGCTTTCACAACAGCATTTTGTTAACTGGTGCAGGAACTCTCCAGGTGGGAATTTGATGCTGTCCTGGAGCTCCCACAGGCAGCTCCTGCTGTGCTTATGCTAATTTGTAATTTTCCATGTGACAGTTAAGAACCTGGTAATGTCATGGAGACTCTCCAGGCAGTTCCTGCAGCAGAGCTCTCCAGGTTGCACCTAACTTAAACCACTTGCAAATAGTCCATAAAGACTTTCCTGGAGTGGGAAGAAATGTTCACATAGCGTAGTCTTTTGTACATTAAGACAGGTCGGTGGTATTTTGCATATAGTTTGTGTTAATCAATAGCAATGGATCATGCAAATGCTGGATGTTCATGTAAAGCTCTGGGCCAACAGGATTGCAAGATTTCAGCACAAGTTTCCCACTGAAGGTGCTGTTGCAAGTATCCTTTCAATAGAGACTTTGGCTGCCATGCAGAAAGCAACCATTGCATTTGAGAGATCTGATTCCTAACGATCCTACTAAATGAGTTTTAACACTCCCCCTAGGACCTATATCCAACAGACTCAAGAGTGGAGTTATGCCTGAAGTAACTGTGCCAGTGTGGAAGTTGCAACCATGATCCACAAAGGGAAAATAAAAAACAGGGCAAGAACAGCATGGATAGAAAATGTTAAATGGTAGCCCCTATATGAACTAAAATATCTGTCTTTCTCTAGGTATCCTTATTTCCCAAGAGTAGGTCACAATGTATAATTAAAGGTAAAGGATTGCAAGCAGGTATAGACTGTGTAGATTCTACTCGCACAGATCTCATTCTGCACAGCCAGAAATTAAATTTTGTTAGTATAAGACTTGAATGGCATGCAAGGATAGCGATATTGAGATTTCACACTGTGCTGTTACCTAATAGGTCATTATGTTGGTATCCCATGAACAACCAAGATGCTGCTGGTAATCATGTATATGGATTTTATTTGTGGTTGGGGTAATGAAAGGAATTATTTCTCAAATGAACTTTAATTTATATAATCAGAGAAAAAAACCCAAAAACTTAGTCATTTTATGTGGAAAGAATCATTGCTGTTCAATCAGATACAATAAATCTAACTCTGAAATTAACTTGCATTACCTGGATTTGGTTTTCCAGTTTGATATTGTCTTGAATTGAAAAACCTGGAATAATAAACATTTAAACATCAGTAAAAAGCCATGTTCATGTTCTGTAGGTTAACAAAGACTAGGCAGTAATACTGGCCATTAAGTAATACTGGCAGTACTACTGGCCATTTGTGCTGAGAAGGGCTGTACCAGATCCTCAGATACTATCATATGTATTCAGTAGGGCTATACCTATTTTATAGACAGAGGGTTTATCTGCAAGTCCTCCAAAAGTCATGTCACTAAACAATTTCCTTATTCACCTTTAGCAAATGTTTAACATATTGATTAGTTAATTGATGACATTCGTACATTTCCTAGAAAGCAACTCTCTATCAAATTTGCCACAGTCCTCATTATTCATGAATAATATTGATTAAAAGTGCTTATATTAAAGCACAAGTGAAAGAAGCGAAAGAAGCCCTAAGACAATTTAGAGTTTTATACCATTAACTGAGCATCAATTCAGTGTTAATTTTTCATTGAATTACTTTTCAACTTGGCAGCATTGTGCTTTTACTTGCTGAAAAAGTATGTTCCAGATAGATGCAAGGAACACTTGATTTTCATATTTTTTTAAATCTGATTTAATGAGTTTTCAGGATACAAGAGATAATTAAATTTGTAGAGCACCAGCTAACTTAACAAGTCTATGTAAAATGCAGCATAAATAGAAAATTAACTATGTAAGTCACAGACTGATTAAGATAATTTTAACAGTTCTTTTAAAATTTACACAGAAAAAACTTACTCTTGAATTATTGGTATAAGTTGAGTGCCAAGATCTTCACAGTGAAACCATTTTTCAAAGAGGACATTAGTTGATTCTCCAACATAGTATCTGACAAAGTAAAAACATTAGTCAATCCTTTTAACGAACTGATCCGGT
Source organism: Megaceryle torquata (assembly GCA_024611175.1). Classification (NCBI taxonomy): domain Eukaryota; kingdom Metazoa; phylum Chordata; class Aves; order Coraciiformes; family Cerylidae; genus Megaceryle; species Megaceryle torquata. The sequence goes on from JANIJG010020426.1 coordinate 55,466, forward strand.
AGTTTTAGTCTTTTCAAGAAAAGAGCTACTTGATGTTGTGTCAGAGCCTGTTATTCTCAAGCTTGGTGTACTTTATTCCAAAGAATGGTTATTTATCGAAGCTTTCTGTTTTCCTTTTTAGCTGACTTGGTGGGTGAGCTGCTTAAGCTTCTATGGGGGCCTTGTAGTTCAGCTGACCAACCACAGATAAATCACCAAATTCCTTTAGCAAACTTTTTAGATGTAATTCTGGAAATGATTGGTGTCATCGTTTCTTGAGACCAATAACTCTCACTTTGGGTGTAATTACTGCAAAAATAACTGGCCCAAAATACATTTTCCAGTAACTGCTTCCATGCAGCTATGAAATAAATGCTCATATTTAAGAGAGTCAGCTTGCTTATTGCCCATTCATGGACTGATAAAAAGCCAAGGTGGCTTATGGACTTGTTCACAAAAAGTAGGTGGTTGTCAGCTGCATAAATTTGGGAAATGTTATTTATCTCACCTGTCTGGAATGGACCTTTGTGCTTCATTTGCATTATTTTGTGCCTTAACAAATAAATAAATTTTTCTGAGATAAACAGGTCAAGGTTGCTGTAATCTATGGAATGGCAAATATAGTATTTACTTACAGATTTAAAAAAGACTGGCAAGAGAGTGATGCTCCATATTTGTGTATTTGTGTCTGTTTTAGTTGTCTATATACATAGTATCTAGAAACTTTTCTAAGAGCAACCTGTCTCCTCAAGTTTTGCAAAAACAGAGTAAGATTATTAATGCTTCCAATATGGAAATATCTGTGCTATGAGCACAAATTTTGAACACAATCTTCAGAAAAGAGGGATGTTACAAATGTTTCAGCTGGGAAAAAGCTTTGCACCTGGGAAGTTTGCACCTTACTAGGTGTTAAAGAACACAACCACAGAACTAGTTGTTTCTGTCTGTGATAGAATTAAGATCAACTAGTGCATCTTTCTTGTTGTACAAAGCATGTAATAATTACTTAGCCTGCCCCAGTGTTTCACCCTACTTATTTTTCACTTGTACAATAATTGGCACACTGGGGGCTCTGATTTATAACTGAGGCTTGTAGGTATGATAAATAATGGAACAGTAATGTAATATTAGACCTTGAGTCAGCATACTTCAAAGTTTATTGTGACTTCCTCTTGTACAGTCTTTGCTGCAGATGGGTGGGAGTGAAAATGTTTGAGAAGATTAGAGGCTCTGGCTCTAAGTCCCCATCTCTCCCAGAAGTACACAGAGACAGTGTAGGTTCAAAAGCATGACATGATTTCTCACTTCCAAAATATCAGGTGCCTCTGCTCATTGTTTCAATGTAAAATCAAGGGTGCCAAAGACATCTCAGTCATTTTCAGGCACCTGATTATGTAATTTCAACGAAGATTGTGCTTTGTTAATCCAATCGGTTTTTTCCATGCACAAACCATACGGTAGCTTCTAGTTTAATTTCTCCATAGGAGCATGATTATATTGGAGTGCAAATCTCTAGATCTATCTGGAATCCCTAAAAAGGCATTGTGAACCTCCCTAACTCACACCATTCAGAGACTTCATTTATAAGGTAGGTTATTTTACTTAAAGTTACCTAAAATTACTTATCTTCCTTTATTACAAATAAACACTGCTATCTAAATCATTGGCCAATTGCTCAAAATATCTTTTTAATAATGTAAGTGCTCACCCTCCACAGACCTGCAATGAAAGGGAAAAAAGGGACAAATGCATAGATGATCAATGGTTTAAATGAACTGGATTTGTATTTAGCTTGGAATCCAATCCAAGCCTCCAATTTCTCTGAAGATGTTCTATAAGAATGTGTAAAATTTAGAGGGGTCAGTGTTAAGAAAATGCTCTTTTTTTTTTTCTTTTTTTTTTTTTTTCCCCACTTTCCCACGCACTTGACAAGAAAGATCTTAATCTTTTTGTTTTCAGTGTTTACAAAGGCATTAACATTCTACTTGCCAGAACTGATAAAAAAAATTTTTGATTTGTGCTTTAACAGACCTCTGAGATTTTAAAACTTAAGGCAGTAATAGTAGGCAATATATAAATAGATAGCTATAACAACATGCACTTAAGACATTTCAACATGTTTCTTAACTAAATCAAATGCTAAATGAGAAGTCTGTTTATGTGTGTATAGGTAAATGGATGCATCAATAAAATTTGTACAAAATAGTCATGGTGAATCTGATAAATTATCTGAAAAATTAGTTTATATTATTAGTTTATATTACAAAACCTAACAGATTAGCCAACAGTTTATACTTCACCTGAGCCCGTCAATTTCTGTCTTTAATCTTTCCCTCTCAATCACAAGGCCCACAGTGTCTGTGTATCTCTGAGGAGAATGAGGTATCCTGGCAGGCAGAAGAAACATCTGTTCAAAGAAATGGGAAAACACCAGTGTCAGAAAGTCTTTCTTCTTTGTGTTGTCCTTCCCCTGCACCCCAACCTGCAAAGTCTTCTGCTCCTTGTCCCATTTTTCCCCTACTCTTTGTTGATCCTGTGTTGCTGCTTTGCAGCTGCACCCACTTTGGTACTGAAAGCCCAGCAGATATTGTTTCTTGCTTTCTCAGTGAATGTTCATCCCTCACTCCACAACCAGTCCTCCCTTTACAGCAGTCAGGTCCTCTCCTCCCAGTTTGATCATCACTGATAGACGCAATTGAAATGAAAATACAACCCGTTACTCATCTGGAATTTATAATTTTACTTCAAATTCTGAGTAGCAGAAGTGGAAAGAAAAAGAATTTTGTCAGCTCAAACAAAATGTCTAACCTAATCAACCACATGTATCTCTTCAAAACAGTGAGTATCTGTGATTGCATGATGAGGAGTGTTATTCTCTCTAGAAATAATTAACAAATGTGAGAGGCCATGCAAGGGACAAAGTGAATAGGCAATATTTGGATGGGAGAAATCTACTAGTGAAGTCTGAGCATAAACCTTTTCCTAGTAGCTGACTATGTAGGAAGGTGGTAACCCTCTACTGTCCTTCAGTAGTACAGATTTCTTAGACAAGTTTGGGCAAGTCATTACAATTTCTCTGTCTACAAAACAGAGCTCATAATAGTGCCTCACCAGGACTAGTGTCAGTCTTCTCACTAAGGATATTGTCTGCTCCTTTTCATTATGTTTCTGGTACATGCCAAGGTCTCAGCTGAATGGATTTCTCCAGTGTGAAGTGTATTACCAGAATCTCACTATCTACAGGTTTGAAAATGTGATATGTTTATTCATTTAAAATGGTGTGATACTTTTAATGACATGAAGGTATTGGTCTAATATATGTTTTCTGTTTTAAAGACTCACCCCACTAGGCTTAATAATCCTTTCAAAATGTGAGTGAGGTTCAAGCTTGTGACAATATTAATAAGCGGCAGTTGTAGCACATCTAAGAACTTGTAGTAACACGAAGTAAAACATCTAGTCATTCTCTCATTAAGAGTGCTGCAGTCTGCTTTAGCAAGTCCACTATTATGAGGAAAAACAACTGAGTGCAGCTGGGTAGATTTAATCCATAAATTGGTTTTTTTGAGACTGTTCTTGTATCGTGATGGTTGGGGAGGCTAGCTGTGAGGACTAAAGAGGCTGAAAATAGCTGAATCTCTTAGCTTCCTAAATTCTAACCAGTTTGCTTAGTGGTGTGTTTGGCTGTGTGGGCAGTATATACCTGACAATGTGTAAATAAAAGACTGATCTGCTTGAACTCACATGTCAGATTCTTTGCCATGCAGGAGTAAGATCTCCTTTCAGTATATTCCTGACTATCTGAATGGGTGTCTCAAACGCTCATGGAGATTTTTATCTGTTATTGAAATGATGAAATGTTGAACACAGTGTATTGTAGTTTGCTGTTAATTACATGGAATTTGCTATACTGCACTCAATAATTTCTTTTACTTTTTTTTTTATTATTATTCCTGATGCTGTCATTTTTACAGAAGGACTAAACTGTTTTTTAAATACTGCAGAAAATATTAATTTTTCATATCTATGTACAATGATACAGGAAAAAAAAGTTTTACCTCCCCTTCTTGAATGACAATATCTTTTTGTTTTCCATTTTCAATTATTTTCAAACACATATCTCCTTTAACCTGGTAAAAAAGCTGAAGGAATAGGAAATTACTATTAAGGCAACTACAACAAAACATTCTGTACTTCATATTCTGTAGAAAAAGGATGCATGTGTAAATACATTCAATTTGTAATCTGTAATCGTAAATATTTACAGATTTTTTCTAACAATAAATAACAGAATTATATCCCTTGTTACTTTTGAAAATGCTACTAAATATATACAAATTCCATTGTTTTGCATACATTGGACAATCTATCTAAAAGGTCTGTAACTGCTTAAAAGAGCTATTCTGTGAACCCAGAGGAATTCCACTGCACTATCTTTACTTCTGGGGATTACTCTTTGTAGGGCTGGCACATTATGACTCACACATCTGCTGATAACAGTGTATGTAAAGCTTCATTTCAGATGTAGCAGGGTCTTCACTATGCCATTCAGTCAAATTAAATGTCACTTTTCCAAATAAGCTCCAAATATGCATATACAGGGTTTTGGTTATGTTTCCCTTTCCCCCCCTCTCCCCTTTCCCTTTCCACCCCTCTCCCCTTTCCCTTTCCCCTCCTTTCCCCTTTCCTTTCCTAATGGATCTTTCTCATTTGGGAATAATTGCACATTTGGAAGCTGTTCTGCTATATTTCTGTAGATACCCTTGAAGCCCAGAACCATCTGCTCCTCTTCCTACTGTGTATGTAAAAGAATTACACTCAAAGCCTGTATAAGGGCAGAATGACTGAACCCATAATTCTGTGTTCAGTGACCTTTCTACAGCCCTGCTTTCAGAGTACCTTGCGGGAGACTCTGCAGTGCTCAGACGTAGCCTTATGATTCATGTCAGAACTGTGCTATGATCTGTAAGCAAGTCTCTCTTTGACCTGGAATAATGGGCACATTTTTCCTCATTTTATATAATACAGAACAATAATACTTCAAAAAGTCAACTTTACTTTTCTGCTACTCTCTCCTAAGCTCCTATATGTTCCATGTTCTGTTTGCCATATCTAGAAATCAAACAGATTAATGCATACCATTGCTAGTGCAGATGAAATGGTCTGAAACCTGTTAGTTTAGAACTATAATTAAAGTTAGAACTATAATGAAAATAATTTTATTTATAGCAATTCGCTACAATTTTAGCAAAACGGAAAACAAATAGGGGAAAGAAGAACCCCCAAAGTACATCGAGGCATCAAACTAAACATTTTCCAACAATAGAAAAGCTTAATCAATTTTTTGAATCAGGATTACTTCCAAAAAAGTTTTAAAATATTAATATATCACCCTGATAATTCAAGAAATATCTCTATTCACATAAGAAAGAATAAATATGCTGCCAAGGGACTGAAACAGTAGAAAGAACTGAAGATGTACTGGAAAAGAGCTCATGCTGAGAGCTCTTACATGACTGAAAAGTTCACCTTGTGCCAGGAACATCACCATAGGTAAATTATAACTCTTGTCTAGATGGCCACAGTACCAGGCTACTTATCCTCCTTTCACTCCATTTCCCCATGTTCTTTTCCTGTAATTTTCTTTGGTATTGCTGAATGACCACCTAAAATACTATAGTAGCCCTCATTACAGAGCACATCAGGAAGGGCTAACTGTTCATTGTACAACATAAAGTGATTTGAGTGGGGAAATGATTTCCTCTTCATTTCAAGAAAGACTCCTCTAAGACCATAAGATCCTGATGGATTATCACACAGGCCACTGGTAAGATGGCATGGGTAATGATAAAATGGAAAGATTCTTTTTGAAACATTGAGCTTTGGAGTGTTATGTTCTCTATAACTCCCAAGGGAGCTATTATTGAACACATGAGCAGGATGTGTAGATGAGGGAAAGGACAACAGAGGCAGAGTTTTATTCTGCTTGTGATCATGAGCTAAGCAAACTTTCTGGTAATGAGAAATTGGAGAGGGGAAAAGGTCCATCCAGTTCAGTAGCTGAGCATCACAGTCATAAGGAAAGATACTAAACACTAATTTTTGAATGAGAATAATTGTTTTGCAATAGGAATGAAGGAATGAGGTGGGCTACACATTGTCAATAAAAGTGGTTTTCTGATTGAAATTAAATAGTACCTTTCACTGTAAATTATGGCCTTTTCTTAAAAAAAAAAAGTCCAAGTGCTTCAGTCGTCCATAAATCATCTGATGTAACTGTGATTAATACAAGTGGCAGTAATTACTGGATCAACTGCTGTGCTTATACCTTGAACTTTTATCAAGAAAACTGACACCTGTTTAATATCTCAGTGAGTTAACAGTCTATGCACATTTCACAGGACAGTTTGGCAATACAGTATTGTACTGTCTTTTTGCTGGAATGTTTTAAATGCTGACTGAGCTTTTTCTTCTGGGCAAATCTAACCTTTTCTGATCTCTTGGAAAAAACAAGGTCTGAGTAAGGAATATTGGGGGTGTGTGTTCACACCTGCATACGTATATGTATGTATATACAAAAATAACTATACATCTATATAGTTAAAGGCAACTCCCTTCCGAGAGGAACAGAGGGTCCAGTATGTCAGGTAGACCCTCCTCACAGGGAAGTCTGCTGTCTCCCCAGAGCCTGGGTTAAGGATGTCACTAGGAAACTTCCTAGCTTGGTACTGTCCCCAGAGTATTACCTATTACAGATCTATGTAGGTGATGAGCATTCTGAGACTGTTAGTCCAAGAACAATCAAAAGAAAATTTAGAACCTTAGGATGGGTGATGTGGGAATCTGGGGCACAAATTATCTTTTCTTCCAGTTGCAGGCACTGATACTGGAATGAACAGACAAATCCAGTCTATCAATACATGGCTCCATAGATGGTGTCACCACAACAGTTTTGGCTTTTTTAACAATGGGATGACTTATATAGCACTAGGTTTGCTGGTGTCAAATGGGAGACGCCTTTCTCAAAGGGGGAAAAGAGTCTTTGCACAAGAGATTGCAGGGCTGATTGACAGGGCTTTAAACTAGATTTGAAAGGGAGGGAGATGTATCTGGGCTTACTAGAGAGGCCCCTGGTGTAGTAGCTCAACACGTGTGGGGCAGAAAGGGCAAAAACTATGTGCTCAACTCCCTCTCTGAAATGCTTATACACCAATGCACGCAGCATGGGGAATAAGCAGGAGGAACTGGAGATCTGTGTTTGGTCGCAGGGCCATGATCTCACTGCAGTTACTGAGGCATGGTAGGATAGCTCACATGACTGGAACATTGTCATGGGTGGCTATATACTTTTTAGGAAAGACAGGCCAACAAGGCAAGGCGGTGGAATTCCTCATTGTGTGTGAGAACACCTGGAATGCACTGAGGTCTACCTGGTGGAGGGAGATCAGTGGATGTTGTTCACCTTGACTTTGGCAAGGCTTTGACACTTTCTGTAACATCCTTGTGTGTAAGCTCAGGAAGTGTGGGTTAGAAGAGGGGGTGGTGAGATGTGTTGAGAACTGGCCAAACAGTAGTGCTCAGAGGGTTGTGATCAGTGGTGCAGAGTCCAGTTGGTGACCTGTAGCTAGCAGTGTTCCCCAGGGATCAGTACTAGGTCCAGTCTTATTCAACATTTTTCATCAGTGACCTGGATGAAGGGACAGAGTGTACCCTCAGCAAGTTCGCTGATTATACAAAACTGGGAGGAGTGACTGGTATATCAAAAGGCTGTGCTGCCATTCAGACAGACCTGGACAGGCTGGAGAGCTGGGCAAAGTTCTAATGAAGTTCAACAAGCAGAAGTGTAGAGTCCTACACCTGGGGAGGAATAACCCCATGCACCACTACAGGTTAGGAGCTGACCTGCTGGAAAGCGGCTCTGTGGAGAAGGACCTTGGAGTCCTGGTGGACAAAATGTTAACCATGAGCCCGTAATGTGCCCTTGTGGCCAAGAAGGCCAATGGTACCTGGAGTGAGTAAAGAAGAGTGTGTCCAGCAGCTCAAGGGAGGTTCTCCTCCCCCTCTATTTTGCACCATTGAGGCCATATCTGGAATACTGTGTGCAGTTCTGGTCTCCCCAGTTCAAGAGGGACAGGGAAATACTAGACAGAATCCAACAGAGAGCCATGAGGATGATGAAAGGACTGGAACTTCTCTCTTAGAAAGGCTGAGAGCCCTGAGGCTGTTTAGCCTGGAGAAGAGAAGACTGTGAGGTGGTCTTGTAAAAGCTTAAAAATATCTGAAGGCTGGGTGTCAAGAGGATGGGGGAGTAGAGTCTGGGTGTTCTCCCGACTTCAGTAGTGACTGATCTATTTGAGCACAGAAAAACATTTTTTTTCTCTCTCTCATCACAACGTTTTTTATCCATTAGAAATCTGGAAGGCAAATGGATGAGTAAGATAGAGAAAACTGTTGTGGGTGTGTGTGGTTTTTTTTTTCCTCTGCTCATTTACATGTCATCTGTGAAACCTGAATATTATCCAAAACTCATCTCAGTGATTTTCTGTAGCAAACATTTCTGAAGATACAAACTTTCTGTTGCAAAAGGATCATCAGTCTTATTACTCTGTAATGGGAGCTTCGTTTCTTACTAAAATATTCAAGGAGTTTTCACCAGATAAAAGCAGTTTTTTTCTAAATGTTAAGAAACCAAACGGTTTCTTTTGCTTTGCTGCAACTCCTCAGTTTCATTTGGGAGATAAGCACTGAAAAACTACCTATGAGAATGTTCACTCAGCCCCTCTTTCCCTTCTTCTTAGGCATCCAGTATCCCCATACAATGCAAAGGGAGAATTTTGCTGCCAGGAAAGTTTCTCAAAAGTATGCTGAATAGAGAGCATCGTACACTAGAAGGAGTGGTCAGGCTTCATTTAAGCAGGTAATTTATCAGAAACTGGAGCCAAGTCTTACTTGTGGTGTGTCTGAAAGGAGGAGAAGAAGATAAATCAAACCCCAGGTTAGAAAACTCAGATGAGCTGTGGCAGATGTGACCTCAAATCTGTAACATGTTTTGGAGCAAGACATTACGATATCTCAATTAGATCATGTAGATATGCTAGAAGAAGCTGAAGAGATTGGCCAAGATGATCAAAGGAGAGGGATTTTCTGTGCTAAGAGTCCTCTTCAGGAATGCAGTTTAAGGGCTCTGATCTGTGGCTTCTATCCATATGAAAAATGTATATACTTGAGTGAAGAAATTTATGGTAAACTACATACCGCACAATAAGAAGCAGGGCTTTTAAACCCAAGCAGAATATTGCAACAATGCAAATGTGTTGCAGGTGGTAGATGAAAGGCTGATTTTAATTTCTCTGCATGTAACTGCACTGTTTTATGTAGACTCAACATCAGAGTATGAATTTTAAGAGACCTATGTTAGCTACTTGAGATTCATTGTGTTTAAGTGGTGAACTGAAGTGGGCAGAGACAGGAACCTAACTACTTTTGTGATCCTAGATTTAGCTGTTATCATCTCTCACTTTCACCCAAAGCAGCCCACACAATGCAGTAAACAAAATCTGAAATTCTTTTACTATAGCTATGCTTTGTTATGATCGTGGGTTTTGTCTGTCATTAACTTCCTCCAAGATCTACAGTCCCTGTCAGTTTTCAATTACCGTATTTCTTTGGAAGTTATACAATGAATTTATAAGATAAGATTGGAAGGGTTGTTTCCCCCTCCCCCCAGGCTTTGCAAGTAAACAGAAATGCAGTAAATATGCCATGTTCTGTGCTGTGTAAGCACCAGAATTCTTCTTGTCACCAATGCTACTGTACAAAGAACCATTCAAGAGACAAAGGTATGTGAAGGACATTTCCCTGGTACTTGGAATGCACCTGCTACCCCATAGCTGTGAGGAGTTGAGCATCACGTCAGGGTCACCACAGAAGCTTTCAGTGGTCTCATGAAGTGGACTACATAAGAATTGTAGTCACTAGTCCATGTAATCCAAAGGTATCTTCACAACTGAGGTACATTGGAATAATGATGCATATGATAATCCCTACAAAACTAGCTATATAGCAAAAATGCTTTCTTTTTAGTGCACATTAAGAAACTTTTGACTGTATAGCTATACAGGTGCATTCTCATAGCAGTTTTTTTCCGTGTTTCATCAGAAGATGCATTTCCCAAAGCAATTCAGTTTCATTTTGAGAACCAGTCTGATTTAGAGGCAAATGATATCTGTGTGGATGTTTGTTTAACATTTACAAATAGGAAAAGGAATGAATATGACATAGTGGTAAAAAGCCAAAGAATGTGAATGGTTTATCTCTTGTAAGGTGCAGCTGGATTTGGCTCCTTATAAAACCTGCCCAATAGAAAACAATGTCTCATGTATGAGGCAGTACTTCTGTGTTAGAAGGATGGCAAATAAGTAGTGTGCAGAAAATTAGAAGGACTTTAGAGAGAAAACTAAGAAGGAAGATGATGTCAAGTTACATATTTGGGAAATGCCTGCTTGAGAAGAGGAAAAATATTGTGCAAGACTACCTTTAGGCTTTAGCCTAAATAACTGTTCAGGAGACAATCCTAAAAGGCTCTGAAGAAAGCCCAAATCAAGCCTCTGTTTTTTCTCATAATTAGACAATTCGAACTGATCTTCCCCATACACCTGAATGTTAATTGTGCCATGTGAATCCCTTGGTGCTGTGAACTGCAGGCTGACAAGGGCAAGTTGTGCCCCAGGACACATCTTGTGTGATAATGGGCATAAAATAATGAGTGAATAGATATAAATAATCCTAAATTCAACTTTCTTTTATAAACCAATATTTCTTTGCTATCAGAATAATTATTAATAGAACAGCACCAGCTAAATTTGAGTAAAGAAGCTGTGGGTTTTCACATACAAAGTTTGGCCTGTTAACAGTATGCCCATAGAGTTAGTCTTTCAAATTGTCACTCGGAACTATAAATGACCTTTTGCCTGCCAAAAAAAGATGAACATGGTTTTGAATGTTTTTGTTTTGGTTTAGTTTTTTTAATCCTAAATCTGGTTTAGGAATATGCCATTTTACTGGGATACTCTATGCCTCACAATTCTTCTCTAATGAAAAACACGTATCTAAATCAGATCACAGGAAGGTGCAAATGTGTCTGATGCTGTGGTAAAATGGAACCATGACTACACTTTATAAAAGTGGAAAAAATTGGCCCATATGTTAAAATGAAATGTAACTGATAAGGCTTCTGATGTGTATATTGTTAATTTTCCTATCTGATAGGAATGTTATGTTTCCATTTTTGGTTGCTGAGTAATAGAGGCATATTTGCTACCTAAATTAGGATGTATTGATACCTAAAAAATCCTGTATCCAGTGGAAATAGCAATAATTTAGTACAGTGTTGCAGACTGATAGAAATTATGCCTTTATAGATATAGCTAACTTTTTATATGTTGGAAAGCCATGTAATGGATTTAGGCTCATTAAAAGTGGGACAAATTATTTTCAAACACAGAAATATCTTGCAAAATAATAATAATAATAAAAATATAGAGGTAAATTATATTAATCTAAGTTTCATTTTAAGGGAAGAGGAGACATTCTTTTTAAAATGAAAGAGCACAGGAATGAGTCAGGGACTTAGGATTGTAAAGATAAGGAAAAAACCCATACAATATATTTAATATTGCTGTGTAAACTATTGTACCAGTTAAACTTCAGCTCATTTTTGTGTGTTCTTCTCTTAGTGTATAGATCTAATGTATTCTTTAGCGCAAGAAAAGAAATTAATTGTATAAAACCAAGAAGGTTACGTTAGAGAAAAAAATATTTTGAATAAATAGCTTCCATGTGTACCTTCATTTTATGCTTTGCCAAGCCTTGATGTCATTGACCTTGATAAAAAATTCACTCACTCCTTTTTAAACTAACTTAACAATATACCATAACAGCAGTGTACAGATTAGATATTCTTCTCAGTGCTTTCTGAGCAGTCATTCAACAGATGTAATTGCTCCCTTCCTAGGGATGTAATCATGTTGATGAAATCACATTCTGTTTTCCCCAGCTAAGTATCTCTGGAATTTCCTTGTAAATATGTGATTGATGGTAAACTCTTCTGTTTAGGAACATTTGGTTCACACGCACTGCCCTGAGACCTGGCTTGCCTCCTTCTCAGCCCACACAACCTGATGGCATGGTCCCACGTGTTGCCAGAGCTTCCCCTGCACAGATGATGAGAAGGGACATCATGGAGCATGTTGGGTAATGTGGTACATGACAGACATGACTGTGGCCACAGCTGGGCTGTGAGGCTGTGGTGATAATCCAAAGCAGGCAGGAGTCAGACAGTGATAAGGTAGCATCTGCTCTTTCAGAGCGGTATGGTTATAATGACTAAAAACACCTGCATGGCACAATTGCAGCAGAAAATTAATGAAGGCTCTTTTGTGAAATGGCTGGGTTGGTTTTGTGAGGAATGATTCAGTGATAAGTAAACACAAATTTTTGTTTCTTTTTAAAAGGATTTATTGAACCTGACTCGCTTCTGCCTTAACTATGTAGATGCTTAGGCTTGGGTTTCCAAAGGTACTTAAAATTAGGTGGCCAAATTTTGTTGGAATTACATGAAATTAAATTACTCCGCTGGGAAGCAAGACAAATTGTTGCCCATCCTGAAATCCTTACTGCCAGGCCTCTAGGGTCCATCTTCCCATAGGGTTCCTTCAGAGCCAGTTATGATACCTCTGACTCATAGGAGTTTGCAGGCCAAGCAGACAATTCTATGAAAAAGGGAGCAAAGTAGGTGTAAATTGTTATAATTTTGATAGGAAGAAAGAGTAGAAACCTATATTTTGCATTTGGCACAATGGTTACTCACAACTCAAATCAGTGACATGGCTTTCTTTCGATACAGAAGGTGTGCAGTGAAGGGGACTGATCTGAAAAATATTTATGGAGACTATGTTCTTTAACCTTCCAAACCTGAATGAAAGCTGAAAATGTTGACAAAAAAAAATATATAATTTCAAGCCAGTAAAAATATTTGAGTTTTGAATTTCAAAGTTACTTTTTAAATATAGATTCATCTTCTGCAACAAAATATAACTTTAAAAATATCATTACCTTTCCAAAGTCTTGTTTCAAAATGCTGATATGAGACGTTCTGATGTCTCAAGATTACTTTCTCTAGTTTCCTGTTGGAAATGAATTACAGCAAAATAGATCTGATCTCATGTGCTTGTTTCAAAGGGAATGCACAGATGGTGGATGGTTCTGGTGGATGATCTGTTTAAGTCTTTGAATAGCTCTAATAAATACAACATCACTGAGCTAATCTGTAGCTGTAGTTTCAAAAGCAGCTGCATTTTAGTCATTATAGATCAATTAAACCAGCAAAATATAAATATCCTATAGGTTACCTCTTCTCCTTCTTCAATATGGTAATCCTTCCTTTCATTTGGCCCTCCAACAAACATCACATTTAATTGATGGCGATGCCTAGAAAAGAAAATGACATTGTAAAGGTACCTCCACTCATGATGTTCTTTATTTCATACAAATTTTGGAGTTTTTAAAAATCCTTTGAGGACAGTGAGCCAACGAAACAATGCTGAGTGGGAAGCAACATCCAGAAGGCAAACTCAAAACACCTCTCTGCATCTTGCTTCTCTGCCACTGTCCTGCTGGGTGATCTGAGGCCAGCTACCTCCCTCCTGGTGTTTCAGTGCTTCCAGCTATGAAAAGAGGACGAGGACAACGATAATTACCAACTGTGAAAAGAGCTTTGAACTGTAAAGATAAAGAATGCTACATAAGAGACAGGAATGACAGGAAAGTATCTTTTCAACCTAAACTGATTCTGTAAAGGTCAAACACTTTAAAAGGCTAATGAAGGTGAAAACATCCTCTTTTTCCTCATTGGTAGAAATACCAGAGATACTGATGGTATGAATTATCCCCCCCCCCCAGGCTTTTTATCTTAACTTTTTCCTTTTTAAGAGTTCTCTCAGCTGTCACAAAGAACAGATATCACCCCAGTTATATATCAGTCCACTTACACTAATAAAGAGGTAAGGTAGCAGATTTTCATTTGCTAAAAATGCCTAGAAATCAGGCCTTTTAGCTGTGATTCAAAATTTGTTCTTTGGCTCTTTTTGACAAGTGAACTGAGGTGCATTGACCTCTACTTTTTAGTGGGGAGATTATGGATAATAGTTGGGCTAACTAGTAACACAGACCCAGCAAAGCCACACTCCCCTGCAACAAGGGGAAGAAGGATGTGGCTCTGTGTCACCACCTTATAAGCCTTAATTGAGAGAAGCTATTTTGAATGGCTGAACTTACATGTTTGATCTGCTACCATTATCATGTTTACTTTGAAGAGTATTTGAATGATAATGAACAACACAGTAGGGACTAGTATAGCAGAAAAAAGTAACAGTGACAAATTAGTTGGTCACATAAAAGTCTAAGAAATTAAATTAGATTACAATTCTTAAATTGACGATTTTCACCATAGGAAGCTTGTATACATTATAGCACTTGGCTGCATGCCCATATCCTAAAATAAAGAAGTGAAATCAGAACTGTTTGTACCATGCAGATTTAATATTAGTTTTCAAGAACGTACTGTAATACTTCTGCATTAATAAACACTTCTGCTAAAGAAGGGCAGGAAGGCCAAAAAAAGTAACAACACAGCCAATAATTAATGAAATAAATTAAAATCAGCCCTGGAGAGTAAAATAAGAAGAATGCAATTTATGGATATCTTGTAGCCTACAGTTAAGATTAGATTTTTTTTTTTTTTTAATAGAAACCCACACAGTTTTGTTATTAGTTCAGTAACTAAGAGTGAAAATGTTGCTCTAAAAATTATAGTTGCTTAACTTTGTTGGGTTAATCTACCATTAATTCTGCTACCCTATGGATTTAGCTGGGTTTTACATAATAAACAGGCAACTGTGGGTTAATCATTCCTCTCATTAACAATTATATAATGACATCATCAAAAAATCCCAGCTATGAGATACATGCAAGAACTCCAATAGGTTTGTTTGTCCATATTACTAAAGTTGTCTGGTTAGTATAGCTGCATTAAGAAGAAAAAAATCATAAGGGAGGAAAGCAGTTTCAGTTAAGACTGCCAAAATGCAGTTGAGAGTATCATAAAGGTTTCACAGATGTGAAAGTTACTTGATTGCACTATTTTTAGGATAAGGTGATAATCAATGTCCTATTAAGAGTTTTATATACTCTTATAATTTTCTTCTTAACCGCATAAAGAAAATGGTACCAGCAGGAAATCTTTTAAAAACATCTCAAGACCATCAAGAATCAGTCTATGACCGCAGTTATGTCTTACAGTAAATGTCATATACTGAACTAAAAGAAGCACTTTAAATGTGCCACAGCTACCCTGTAACAATCAGCTGCACCAAGGGTTCTCATTTTGCACTAATTGGTCATTGTCAAGGTTAAAAAGCATTTAAACTTGCAAGATAGTGTCTTTAAAATACATCTAATTAAATTTCAGCTCTTACATTGTATCCTTTTCTTGATTCTGGTAAAACTCTAAACAGGTTGTGAATCAGGAATTGAGGTTTTGCTTTGAAATCCCAAAAAGGTATTTAAAACTTCTGATCCTTTCAAGTGTATGGAAAACAACTCATAAAAAACTTGAAAGCCATAATAGATTTAGACACCAAAAGGCCTACTGATTTGCTGTATGACCTAGATTTTAAACATTCATTCTTTCTTGAAATATAAAATAGTGAAGTTAGTCAAATGTTTTGAGGTGGTTGCCTTCCAGTGATGCAGAAGGCAAAGACAAGAGTGTCTTATACATCTTTACTTAGCACATAAAGTTTGAAAAAAAAAAAAAAGTTGGAAATCTATTAGTCACTTCTTGGGAAATCACCTAAAACCTTTTTGGAAAATCCTAAAAAACATTTAGGTAGCAGCAGGAGCAGGTGGTGAGAGACTCAGGATCCATATATAGTAGATGTCTTTCCTCCTTCATAGGCTGAAGCTAAGTTGGAAAAATAGTTGGTTTTGTTTTATTTGGCTGGTTTTGGTTTTTGCTTTATTTCATCTATGCAACTTTTATCACAAAAAGTGTTCCTTGTTTCACTGTGACTTCTTGCAATATTTATGGGGAAGACCTCTGACAGATTTCATGTTTCAGAGTTACTTCAGGATTACACAGAACTGCTGGTAGGTGGTACAGAATAGTGCAGTAATAACAAAAAGATTCATCTTAATGATGAGGAAAGAAAACCATTAATATCTACATATGTAAAATACAAAAAATTTACCACCATCATTGGTGAGCCTTAGAAATGGATATGCTTCCTAATGAAAGAAATGAAAACACTCTTAAGAAGACACTTTCCTTATTCTCTGCCACTGTAAAACTACTGTAGTGATTCAAGTTTCATAATTTCTTAGTTAAATGTACAAATGTAGTTTCAACACAAACATCGCAGTAAGGAGATGTCTTTACCTATCTCTGGCTTGTAACCATTACTTTGAAAAGTAACCATTGCTCCTGTGAATGGAAATTAGTATTATTGCTGTAGTACTGCCCATTCAGCTTTTGATTAGAGGTAGTACTTCAAGGTAAGGCTAGAGGCATATTCTTTGATGCTTTTTTAATGATTAAAATTGTACAGCAACATTATTTTTTAAAATCAAAAGCAAGAAAAAAAAAAAAAGCTTTTTATTTCCTTTACAAAATCTGGGCTTATATCACTCTTTAGAGATAATCCTTTTTTATAAAAGCTTTCTGTATATACAGTTTTAGACAAAATACATTGTCCTCAACTTCACCGATGAAATTAATTCTCACTAGCATTTTGACTAGAAGGTACTACACATTGGACTATTCACAGTCAAATTTGTTCATGAGCTTTGACACTCATGCATATTTGAGAATATGCATGCTATACAAATGCATAGTGCGCACATTTTTTGCTTGTATTAGCTGTTTCATTCAGAATACAGCTTATACCTTTAAACTGCCTCTTCAGCTTCCCTAACCTGCCTTGATAGGTCTGAAAATGCTCTGGAAACCTGCTCCTCAAGTGCCCTTGCCCTTCCATTCCTCCTTATTTTTCAGTGATATGTCCCACCAGCTCTGATTGCTTTTGTGGCTTTGGCTCCTCTGCAACGTTGGAATGACTCTCAGCAGCTCTAGCAACTGTTTCAGGTTGTAATGTGGTAGTAGTAATCTGTTAGCTAAATCTTATCATTTGTGGGTGTGATGCCATCTCCTCTGATTTCTATGAATTTACCGTCACAGGGCCTGACACAAAATCCCTTAAGTCAGTCTAACTGCCTAGAAGAAACTTGCAGTTGAGGCAAATATCTTATATTCAAGTTGATCTTTACAGCTTCTGCTGAGTTACTGGAAAACAGATTTCAGTCACTTTCGGTTATTTGAAATAGCGCTCTAACTGCAGCCTGAGAGGATAGTTCCTTACTAATCTTTACTATGTATGCGTTTTAGCAGCTTCCTCTTAAAGCTAGGAATATTTATATAAGAACTGGGTAAAGAAAAGTAATCTTCATTTACTTACATAAGCTTATTGCACACAGGTGGCAAAAAAGCAGTTTTGTTTTCTTCTATCCATTTTCTTACATTTACAAGAAGATCCATGGTCCACCTGCTATCAAACTTTTGCCAGAGATACTGGAGTTTGAAGAGTGTTGTTTCTGTCAGCAAACTGCATGTGATCCTGTCCCCAGAGCTCAGGGGATTGGTTAGTAGGAGAGGTGTCTTCAGTGTCAAAGGGGACAGGTCCATCAGCCAAAGGTTACTTCATAAAGAGTACTAATTCTCCAGCAGCTTAGCTAATAATTGACTAGAGTTTTTAAAATATATATTTTCATCAGAGACTAATTTTGTTCACAGAAGATTTCTTAATTCTCTCTACTGCATCAACTAGAGTGTGTATGTTAACTCTCTACCAAAATTGACTTGTTACATAGACAAACTGAGAGGAAAATGCACAAGGCTTGGGCATCCATGTCCTTCAAGTCTAATACAGAAACAGGTTTCAATGCCAAATGCAAGTTGAGAGCAGAGCAGCTGTGTGAAGTTTAGTTACATATAATATATATAAAATAAAATATATATAAGCATAACTATAGATATATCAAGCTTGATAATAGAGTCCCATTTCCTTTTTAGCACCTTCCCTCAACCTTTTTAGGCTAAATGTTTGAGGTTGTGTGTTTGAAAATATTGAGATCATCATCTGCCAAATAAGAAAGATGTATTTTACATTTGTAAAACCAAAAGCTGCTGTCCATAATTGCTCATTTTGTCAGTGTTGTAGAAAGGCTTATTGGAGAGCTGAATGTGGCTCTGTGATGCCCTTTGGTAAAGTGCAGCATATTGTCATCAAATTACCAGGCAAACAAGAAACTAAGAACTACCAGGTATTCCAGATTTGTATTTGTCCTTATTCCCTCACCCGTTTCCGTTCAATGTCTACATAAATTGCTCACTCTTGATTCCTGTATGATTGCTCACTCTGTTCCATGCCATCCTCATTTTTTAATAAGCAAATATCTGTATAAACATTTATTTTCAGACTTGAAATACATGAAGTGGGTGGTAAACAAAAAACCCCAAGACATTGCAATTTTAGCACTTTTCAGTTCCTGTTGACATAACTTAGTCATCTGATTATATCTGCACTGTGCTTAGTGGGTGAATGTGTATGGGTATAAGGTTATAATAATGATCTGTTTTAAAAATCAATGCTACATCCACCATGGTGTATGCATATGAACAGTGCAGCTGCTGGACTGAAGAGCCAGTGTGCTGTAGCAGGACAGATTTGGGAGTTCTTTACCTTATATTATTATGATTTTCTAGTGGTGTGAGTTTGGACTAATACCATGCTCTTATTTCAGTACATGTAAGGGTGACTGATTTACATTCATCTCTATCACATCTTTGCAATTTAGTTTAATTGATTAAAAATTGATTAACTGATTAAAAAAAAATCCATTTAATTCAGGATACAAAGATCCACATGTGGATTACAGTTCCACTATATTAGTACAATCAGAATGGGACTGGCAATAATTTCCTCTAAAATAAGCCCAAAGTAATTATTATTTCACTCGATTATTAAAAAACACAAAAACCAAAACCAACAACCCAAATTAATTTTTTTTAGCACACAAAATTTCTACCATCAGAATGGCTGTGGTGAGACACCAGCACATAGCAAAGTCACTAGGCCTGTTTTCGTTCCCACAGACGGGAACATTTCAATGCTTTTTGTACTGTAGGCTACTGGCATATTATTTAGCTGTGAGGGAAACAGGTCTTATATTTAAAATTCGCTTTCACTAATGGGACTGTGACTCAGCCTGGTGGGACCAGGAGAACTGAAGACACTCTATTTTAATGACCATAGTTTTGTAAAGATCTACCTTATGATTAGTAACATGTATTGGAGAGCAGGACTCCATTTGTCAGGCATGAAAACCAAGAGATTGTAGAAAGCCTCAGTAGGAAAAAACACAGATCCTGGAACTGATAAAGCCAAGCCTTGTTCACTACAATATTAATGTGCCAGTTTTAACTGCAGGGCTATTGTCCATAACCCCCATGCTAATCCCTAGTCTCCACTTTTTTCCACTTGGCAAAATACAAGGTACTATTATCTGCAGAGAAAACTATCTGTCACAGGCTGATAAATCCATTTTGTGGCTAAAGTGAGATACGAAAACCTGACAGCTATACCTACTCGGGGAGGAAAGAAAAATTCACTTACAAAATTCACCATCAGTAAGAAGCTGAGGTTATTATCACAGGGTAGCATTTTCTGCAACCTTGTGAAATCATTAAGTTTTGAAAAATGCAGTTAATGGCCTCTTCATGTGTATAACAGGTATAAGGGAACATTGCCTGGGGGGTGGGGAGCCGCTAAGAAATCATCTGCATGGCCTGGAAATACTGGGCCATGAAACCCTATTTCTGTGAAGTGTATTGGAGAGGCAAAGAAAAAGAGTTTCTGTGAGACTCAAATAAATACCTTTGCCTTGTGACCCGACTGGGGCTTGGATTTCTCTTGCTAGTCTACTTTGCAATGAGTCTTCACATTCATCAAAGCCTGTTCCAGCAGCTAGGGTTTCTACTCTCCCTTTCATCTCAGATGCTTCCCTTTATGCAAAGGTAAGGACTCAATTTGTCAGCTTTTGCTGCCAGAGGAGTGGAAGACTAGTGAAGGATAAAACAGCTACATAAAAATAATCCATCTTTTGCATTGAGGATGCAGGAAAAAAGTGGTGGTGGGAAAAACGGACATTAGGATAGCACCTACCCTATTTTCCTACTTTCCTCAAACACCAGACCTATTAAAGACTTAGATTCATTAGTTGGTGTCCAGCAAGCAGTATATGTTATCAAAAAGCATATAAGCTAAATATTGACTTTCTAGTTATAATAGGTATTCAGGTTCTTTGGCCAGGATTTTTATCTATGTTAAAGTGATATTTGGTCATTTTCCTGTTACTCTCTATAATAACTGTTTTTCACCAAAAGAACTGATGATAAAGACCTGGAATGGTTTAGAGCCCCTGGGAAGGGAAAGAGAAACAGACTGTAAAGTCAGCAAGCACGGCTCCGCTCTGCCCATTCTACTATTGAAAGCAAAGAGCATTGTGAAATTTTGCTTTTAAGCCTTGTATTTTGTTTTGTTTGTTTGTTTGGTTGGTTCGTTTGTTTTTTTTTTTTCATTTTTAGTGCTAAGAAGTATCCTGAAAAATCTTCACCAGAGGAGGTTTGTATTCAACAGAAATTTGAGAATAAAATCCTTTTAGTATTGTTTCAGCTTTGCCTTTCTGTCCCCATGCAGTACAGAGACTGATTTACCTACATTGGCATAATGGAGCTACACTGAAGTGATAATCTGAGATTCTGCAAGCAACAAGAAGCAAGCAACTTTCTGCAGCATTAGGACAGCCTTAACATCTGCTTTTTATCTTTTTTTTATTATTATTTATTTAATATAGTGAATAAATTGAAAAAGACACAGAAATTACTAAATCCACTTCACCCAGATGAACACACTTCTGATTTTTGCTCAATTATTTGCTTTTTCTGTTTGTTCTTTGAGAACAACTAAACATTATGTACTTTAAAAAAAATATTTGAAAATATTATGTACTTGCTGAAAACAAAAATTCAAATCAGTAATAATCCTACTTGAACCCGAGTACAGATATGTTCTCCCAAACAGTAGAACAGTTAAAGATCCCATGAAAACTACTAGAATTTATCACTGTTATCACTGTTACTTTTACGGGAAGGCGGAATAAAATACAGCAAGCAGGGATTACCATCTACATAAACACCAAAATTAGACTCTCTTGCCCGAGTAAGGTTAAATTGGCAATAAGGAGCTTTCCTGTATGTTCACAGCTTCAGCTTCAGTAGTACGCTTTAACAATAAACATCTGCTTAAGGCTGTGTGTTTTCTTCTAGTAACTGTTTCTAATCATGTAACACATTACATATATACTGTGTTATTTCTATGTGTAAGTAATGTTAGCCTCTTACATCTATTCAGCATTTTCATATCAGACCACCTGATTCCATCCTTGAGTTTTAAAAAACAGCAACAAAACCTTCAGGTATTGAAACACGAAGTTTAGACCTTGCATATGTGTCATCTTTATATTACAGATGCTCTGTACTTGGTAAAGTACTTGTATTACTGTAAAGTAAAAGGAAGTCAGTCCAGAGGTCAATTAAGCCCTGAATGAGTTATACCCTCAACGAATTACCCATGTAGGACAAACCTCAGTATTTTATGTTGTTTCTATTAACTATTATTCAAAAATCATTTTATATGATTCATTGTAATCAGTACTACTTGTTTTGAAAGTGACAGAGCATTCCTTGTGTTGCACAAAACAGCAGGGAGGAGTAAGTTTACTGCAAAGTCTGAGGGCGTTCAGCCAGTGATACCACAGAGATAATTTAATTTACTGGCACTAACTAGTTGTTTTCCCCACTAGCATGGGCCTGAGCATGACAGACGGGTGCGTTATTTCCCCACTGATGTGTATTAGCGTAAGGATGAACTTTTCCTGACCTAGCGGCTAATGCTTTATACCAAAGGCCGTCGGGACGCTTGGTCCCGCACGACCCGGGATCAGGGGCCGGGGTCTGTCTGTCTCGTCTCCGGAGTACGAAGCTGCGGGGGCCGCTTTAGCTAGCAGTAATGTCCGGGAGTGGAAGGGGGAGACCAGGTCGCTCCAACGACCCACCTGCAGCTGCCCTGAGCCCCCGACTTAGGTGGCCGGAAACTGCGCAGCAGCTGCTTCGGCACCGACCCGGCTACAGGCCGCGCTCCTGCCGCGCCCCTCCCGGCAAGCCCCGCCTGTGCGGCGGAGGAGGCCGAGCTCTCCCCGCTGAGACCGCGGCTTGCCGAGGCGCTCGCCCGGCGGGGAGGAAGGGAGGGGGAGGAATTTGTTGCGGTACCGTAGCTGTTCTCCCTCCTCCAGTGTTTGCGGGCGTCATCCTCCCTGCGGGGCGCAGCGCAGCGTCCACCATTTCCCTTCTTCCCCTCCCCGCGCTGCTGTTAGAGGACACTAATGACGAGAGCGCGGCCCAGAGAAAAAGCCAGAGCGGATTGGGGCCGCTGCCCAGCGCGGGGCGCAAGTGTTCCGCTGCCCTTCCGCCGACGGGGGCCGGCCGAGCCCTTGATAAACCGTTCGGGAGAAGTCCGTGTCAGGGCTCCAGTGGCGCAATCGGTTAGCGCGCGGTACTTATACAGCAGTACAAAGCCGAGCAATGCCGAGGTTGTGAGTTCGAGCCTCACCTGGAGCACACAGCTTTTTGGGAGGGAAAGGGGGCTTATTTTGTGACTCAATCGTGCTCAAGAAAAAGAACGAGCTAAAGCTCACAGAAAATTATGCAGCCGTGGCGGTCTGCGCCCGCCGAGCTGCTATGGGGTGACCTGGTAACAAGTGACTGGTGTCACTGGTCACACCAGCACACTGAGAGAGCACTGTCAGGGTGATTTTTATTATCCAAGTTTGGTTAAGGATACGCACAAGTATATCAATCTAAGTGCAGTGTGTTCAAAGGAGCTTCTCAGTATCAATATAAAGAAATTTTCCTGGTAAGAGCTGCTCGTGTGAAGTTGCAGGAATAAAGATTATTTTAGACCATGTCATTTCATACCAAGTGCAATTAAATATTGACTTGTGCAGTCACTGTAGCAGAAGAGTAACAAAATCTTCCCCCTTTGCCTCCTTCAGCAGTGACAGTCTGTAACTGCCCATGACCTTGGTAATGCTTTACAAATGTGTGGGCTGTAGTAAGAAGGAAAATAATTCAAGTAATTTCAGATTTCTTTTCACAACTTGAGAGGTGGCAGGGCTACTGGAAAAAGGGCAGCTTCCTCGAAGAGAAGGTTGGGGGACAATGAAATGTTTAAGCTCAGATCTTGTGAACCAACAATATCAAGTCTGCTACTTTTACAGTGAGCTTTATATCAACAAGTTCAGCGAGACCTTCAAGATCATGCAGCCAGAGGTGCCTTTATTGACGAGATCAGCCCATTAGTGTCTACTGTGAGCATTAACTCCCCGAAGTGCCGCTTTTAAGGTTTTTAATTAGCACTATTTCCCTATTCCAGTTACAGCATCGTCCCCTCTGAATTCTGCATTAACTTCATTGATATGTGTGGGCATATCTGAGGCGTGCACAGTATCAACATAAGGAATTCTAAATCAACAAGACGGAGCTGTAATATATCAAAAGGTAAAAAATTCATCCTTTGCTTGCAGTGAGTCTCACATTTTCTCCTTCATGCAGTAATGCCATGGCTCAGTGGTGAGCAGTACAGACAGTATGGAGGATATATTTACAGAGGTACTGGAAATACTGAAAAATTAAAATGTTGCTTTTGTGTAACTGGGAAAAAGGACTCCACTCCCTGGACAGAGACCACTTCTTTTCAGAAACTGAGTGAGGTCTCCAGTGCTGCTTTCTCCTCCCCGTCCTCCTTCTGCTGCCTCCAGGCACAGGTGGGGTTCCTGCACTCCCTCACCGAGGAAGAACCACTAGTTTTGCATTTGGGGTCTTGCTTTGGTGCAACTTTTTAACAAATATGAGGTGCACGAAGCAGATGTTGTTTGTTGCATTCACGGGTAATTTTGCAGCTTGCTTCCGAGGTGCCAGAGAGTGGCCAGGACAAACAGTAAGAGCTGCACTGTGGCCTCCTTCATCCCCTTGGTCCTATCTTGGCTTTTACTGTCACTTCAAGATGATTTTTGTCTTGCCTCCAAAAAAGAGAAAAGGCCAGAATTGCCATGTGAGGCAACACTTATTTGCATTTCTGAAGCAGAGGCCTTACCTGTTTCACAGGGTGTCCCCTCCAAGGAAGGGACCTTGGAGATCTTTGAGTCCAACCCCCCTGCCAGAGCAGGATCATATAATCTAGCACAGGTCACAAAGG
>JANIJG010020427.1:0-16773 GCA_024611175.1 Megaceryle torquata
ATATTTACTGTTTAATACAAAAACTGTACTGGTTTTAGTTTTCTGGTGAAGTAGTAGTCTTCTTCCAATTCACTCCACCCCACCCCCCCCCACCCCACACCCTCCCCCCCCCCCCCCCCCCCCCAGATCAGGTCTGACATACCTCTGATTTTTAAAGCTGTAGTCATTTAAGATCCATGGGCACTAAACTAGAGACAGGAAACAGAGGCTGACTTCTTCATTTGCCTTCCCAAATACTCCAGACCACAGCTGGTGCTTACGTTCTGGTTTTTTTACAGAGAGGAAGGACTCTGCAAGCCTGTCAGCCTAATGGTTTACTTTGGCACTGACATGAGCTTGGCAGCAGCCTTTGAAAAAGGCGATTAAAATTCAGTGGCTATAGCATTTCCCAGAAAAGCCCTATCTTCATTTGAGGGAGGGGGGACCAACACCCAAAATAGCCACAACCCCTAAACCCCTCCCTGCAGTCCTAAAACTGTTACACTGGGGGCATGGATTGTTTTTTGTTTGGTGGGGTTTTGTTTTTTTGGGTTTTTTTTTTTTTACTGCTCACATGTTAAACAATTTATAAAACTCTAGCCTACCTTTCTAGAGCACAAGTTTTGTTTTAATGCAATTGGGTTTCTTCCTCCCAGACACCCTTTACATTGACAAGCAGTTCTGTTCTGCAGTTCAGCACGAACAGTTCACTGCATGAATCGACAGGAAAAAAAAAAGGATTTGCTATTATTAACATGAACAAAGGACAAGGAATGTTTGAATTGCTTGACCAAGAAGCTGTTTCCACAAGTAAATACTCAAAAGTGCATGAAACTATTTCTTTTAAATGTAATAGCTGAGTAGGCACTACACCACCATCATCATTCTGACACGCGGATGGAAGAGAGATAAAATATCCAACTATACAGATTAAAAAATTCCTTAGAAATTCAGAGATCAAAGATTTATTCTCTTTATGACAAGTTTCTCTCTCACCCTAGTGACTATTTCAAGCACTTTATTCAATCTGTCTTATTTTAATATTTTATTTTTACAGGTATTGTATGTACCATTTCTGACACTGAATAGTCAGCATTCTGTTTCTAGTCAAACCCATGCTAAACCTCTGCTACAGAGATGTAAGGTATATACTGCTCACTATAAGATCTATACATGCCATATAGCCCTACAGCACTCCCTAGAATAAAAAAGTAGCTTGTCATGAAGGAGATGTGTTTATAGAAATGTTTTGAAATGGGTGTATTAGCTGAACTGTATCAGCCTTACAGCTATATAGAAACTCCGAAATGTACCAAGCCCAAGCCTGCTGATCAAGACTTTTTTTTTTTTCCCCCTACTAACAGCAGAAAGATAGGAAAGAGCGTTGAAGCCTTGCCTTCCTACATCCTGTTTGGATGCACTGGGCAGAACTATCAATCCCAGAGAGTACCCCTTTGCAAACCAGCACTATGAAAACCAAATCCTTACTGCCATTTGATTTTTCAGTATCATATCTTGCCAGATTGTGGAAAGATACTGTTTTATGAGCAGTCAGCTCATGTCAAACAGCTTTAACTGAGAGATGGATTCTGAAAACATTTGACAGGACTTCCTAAATATAAGCAACTGCAGATTACTCAGACTGACTCTAGCCCAGGAATGCTCTCCCACACTTGCTGTGCCAGTAATTCCTTCAGCTCCACAAGCAGCGAGCTACTGCTCAGAGCAGCAGCACAGCAGTTCACAGAGGCAGTCTGAAATTCACAGCATGCTCCCATTTCTTTAATTAGCTGAAAAAAAAAATCCCAATTTATGATGAAAACTTGCTTTACTTGTTATACCTCTGCAACTCTAGAAGACTTATGCACATTATTTAGTCATGATGCCTTGAGGCAGTTTTTCCCCTTTCAGAAAGGATCCTGTTTCACCATCAGAACTCATCATGCACCGAGCAAAACGAGTGCAGAAGGCAGCTGGTAAATTCAAGACCTACTTAACTCGTGTAACTGGCTGCAGTAGTAAATGGTAACCCATGTGCAGCTTGCCGAGCACTTCCAGAATGTGAAATACTTTTTCTCTTTGTTCAATGAAGAGTTATTTGTGTTACTGTTCCATGCCCTATGTACCATGCAATCAGATTAAACTGGTCCCAAAAATGCAGTCAAGTTACTTTTTGATAAACATCATCTCATTTTCTTGCAATTTTGTAATGATCTTGGCAAAATTACGTAAGTGCTTTGTATTCTGATACGTACCTCAACTACCTTGAAGAGAATTAAAAGAACTAGAACTTTTTTTTAAATAGAGTCAAATGTAAATGAATCACACCAATTGTTATGAATTTCAATAATTTAATGCTAACCAAAAGTACAAAGTGTGAAAGTTGGTGTCTCATTTATATTGGTCTTAAAAAAGAAATCTAAAGAAAGTGTTTACACTGCAGCAGATTTCAGTATTAGCACCTTGAAGAGAAGTTCTTGAAGTGTTAAGACAGTATGGCAACACTGATACAATACTGAGTACAAACATAAACCTTATAACAGCGTGTTTTCACAGATCTACGCTTGAAAAAAAGTTACTTTAAAAGTACATTAAAAACAGAAGTTGCTCAGTGTATTCACAGTTTGAGTAGAGACAGAATCAAGTGCTGGAGTAGAAAAGAAAAGGATGAATGATTTCAAGGCAATTATATTGCAAGTCCAAAGGCACTGACGATACAGTACATAGTCTTATTCTCCCATCTCACAGTGCAGGTTCCTACAAATAGAATAAAGGGTTTCAGAAACAGAAGAAAGTTGCAGTGATTAAGTGCATGCCTTTATATGCATGCAATTGTTTACATAAAGCTTTCACAATAGCCAAACATTTCATGCATAGCAGAGTTAGCATCACAGACAAATGGAAAAAATACCAAACTGTATGCTCCTCCACAAAAACTACAACACTTGGAAAAAGACAAGTATGCTGCCCAGTACTAGCATGGTACTACAATGGTACTAGCATTAAAGTTGCAAGCTGAAAAATCCAAGTTGTGTTCCTTACCATCACTGGAGTTGTCCCAGAAGCAAGAGCTTGCTGTATGTAGCCCAGCACCATTCTTTTGCATAATCACACAGGTCACTGTTATAGTCAGTAAAGAAGCTTTTATTATTTATCAGCAACATGAATTAACATTTAGCTACATTTGTGCTTACCACAGTAAATACATATACACTTGCTTATGAGTAGTTTACAGACTTTGTTCTTGCTAAAATCTTCCCCCACCCCCTACCCATCAGTACACTTTACTGTACCAGCTTTAACAGCAAAGAGAAAGTTTAGCTCACCAATGTACTTGAAAGGCTTCCCCAGCTTTGTGAGCTGGCTCAGTGTTTGTTCCACCACACTCGTTGTCCACTGGTTCACTTTGCTGTGCTGGTAGGCATTGCCACCTATCGCACTTTCTATGGCCTATTGGTGACAAACACATAAAATAAACTGCACTGCTGTCAACCTACAAGGCACCCATGAACCCGACGTGGAGCACTAAAGCTGAGACCTCATACCCACAGAAAAAATCCTAAATGCTGTTTGTCCATACCGATTGCTTTCAATTATTAAAAAACTTGCAGGTCAGAGTTGGAGCCAGGCATAAGAGAAATTAGAACAGATTCCATCCTCCCTTCATTTTGTGATTATTTTGATTATTTGTAATTCCTATTCCAATGTCCTGAAGCCAGAGTTATTAAAAGGGTGTTGCATTTAAACAGTCCTGAAGAGACTGAAAAAATGCAGACAACAACGGCTCATTCACACATATTCTTCTATGGAAATGAACTTCAGAATTTTCAGCAGAATCAGTTTTGGGAAACAGGAAATCAAAAACTTGGAAAATAAAAAATTTGGAAAACCCCAAATCAAAACAAAAGACCCACGTAGATGCTGGTTACTAACAAAGCAGAAACCTTCAGCCAAATAATCCATTTTACTTATGAGGAGAGTTACCCTTTTAAAATAAAAATAAAAGCACATTAAAGCTGCGTGTTTTTCATTGATACATTCTTTACTCATGGAAACCATTTAAAAAATAACCACATGGATTTTGGATCCAGAAGAGACAGGAGGATGTATTAAAGCACATGTGTTCAATTCACAGAACCTGACTAAAACAGTTGTTTTGCAACAAGAAAGAGCTTGCACTAGTTTACAAGAGGAATTCTGGACACAAACCCCAAATCCCTCTGGAAAGTTTCTAGACAGGAAATTCATGTTTCTCAGCAACAAGAATAGTTCAATCATTTCAAACAAACAAGAACTCATCCTGGCATATGCAGACAGCCTAATAAAACCTCCTATATGCTACTGAGATATAAAATCTCTCTCTAGACTCCTTAACAGAAAACATCCCCCTAGTAATTCTAATAGGAATAAACTGCAGCCAGAGAGGAGTATATTATATTATTTTAATTATCTTTTGGATTTTTAATACATATCACAACTAAAGCTAGGCATCATTTCCACTTAAAGTATATGCATTGGTTAAATCATATTTCTATTGTGATATTATTCTCATTCTCCTAGAAATTATCCTAGAAATCTATTACATATCAGTTATCAGATTGTCTTGAATGGTTTTCAGCACACAGCATACAACATGAGAATTTTTTATACCAACAACATGAAAATGTTAGTTTACCTCTTTAATGATGCTACTGACTTCATCAACAACAAAGGAAGTCTACAAAAAAAAGTAGAATTTTAAATAACACATTCTTCAGTTTACAGAGTTCAAGCTTTGTTAAGAACATGCACTAGAAGCTTAATTTATGCTCATCAGATTGCTTGCAAGGCAGAAGATACTGAGTCCTCCTTTGTTTGCTCAGATGTACTCTGGCTCCCCAAACCCAGTCAAGCTAACATTCCTAGCAAAGTTATGAAAGCAACAGATGAACTAATATTGGCTGGCCTTTTGACTCAGTTTTCAAATTTTTACTTGAAAGTTTTTTAAAATAGTATGCATACCACTTCTGTACCTACAGATTCTCATTTTACAATAAGCATTAATGTCTCCAGTTTGCAGGGAGGGTTGCATAGAGAACCTCAGGGTGCAGACAGAGCTGACAGTTAAATGAAACCAACATCTCCAGGGCACTGATGTGGACAGAACATCAATTCACAGCTCAAGGAAAAGCTGTCATGACAATCTCAGCTGGGGATAAGAAGAAAACTGCCCCTTGGAAACCAAAGGGGAAATCTCTCTCACTGGACTTTCCCCACCACCTTCAGCCTTTTCTCACGCTCTAGGAAGTAGAGATTACACATGTGGCATTGGGACAGAGAAGGCCACAACATTTTACTAATCTTATAACTACCACTTGTTTACTTGTATGGTTAGCAGGTTTCCCTGTTTTAGTCCCTCAGCTATCACTGCCTCCCATGTAAGGTGGTTAAAACAAGCTGCCACCACTGCCAGGGGGCAGCTCACCACACCCCACAGCTGCTTGAACAGCTGGGAGCACAAACAGGCAGGGTCTCGCATGGCCCAACAGCGAGCCATGCACTGTGATTTTACTGCTGGTATCTCAGCCTCACCTCACAAACCTGAAGAAAGGAATCAGGCAAAAGAAACTGGTGTAACAGCAAACCTCATTGTCAGAGGACCAAATAAGGATTTAAAAATTGACCTCAACAAGCATATGTCAACTGAGTTTTCACTGGAAGGTCTGTCAGATTCTCCACCTGGCAAACACGAATAACAGCATCATTCAGGTGTGCAGGCAAGATGTAGTTACACCAACTTCCTCATTTTTAAAAGCTTTTATGTATTGTGGCAAACTGGCTTTTATTTTCAGCTTCTTGACTTTAATTTTAACATCTCTCATTTGTTTTCATGATGCTGAATTTTATGGTTGCTTACATTTACGGTGCACCACTGTATTTAACCAAGTAAGAGCTATATTTAATCAAAATATTCTTCCCCACAGAGCTTAATTTAAGAACACACATGCCAGACATGGTGGCAGACATGAAGCATGTTGTCAGGCAAGATGATAGCCCATATATGACTTTTTGTTCAAGGCTAGAACTCTGCTCAGAAGTGCCTTTGAGTAGCACAACACACAGCTCACCAAAGTAAACTGAACCCAAGGTCTCAAAGGTATCTAATTTGTATGCAGATAAAGTGAGAAAGAGCCATACGTACATTTGGGAAGGTGGTTCTAGAGTTGCTGTTAGTTCTCAAACCTCTCCCATTTTTGGGGATGAGTTGGGGTTTAGTTACACAACAAAACAGAACATAAAGTCTTGACACCCAGCCTTGTGATTTGTGTGTAGTAACTGAGTTGCCAAATAAAATACCATTAGTAGTCCAACTTTTAATAAGATATAAACACTTTCTGCATTAAAAAATAATGGAGAAAATAGTCAGAAGCTTTATGATTTCCCTGCTCTACTCCTCTGACACAAGGAAAGCCGATGTGATGTTTCCAATGACTTCTTTAAAGGAGGCGCTCCTAGGCAACAAATGTAAACTACAAAGCACTATTTTTATTTTATTTTTTTTTAGTAATTCTGAAGACATTTTTTAAAACAGCAATAAGACTGATGTTCAAGTATGTTAATTATATTTTTTTAAATACCTGTAACTGTATAACACAGGCAGTCTGGTCAAGGCTTTTAGAATAGCACAAGCCTGACACACCTTCATCCCTAACACTGCTTTGTTATTGTCTAATCAAGTCACAATGCAGCTGTTTAAGAACAATGCAGAAATTGTCACAGCTCAGAAAAACTGTTCCTCTGCAAGAGCAACACTTGCTGGGCATTCATACAGCACGATAAAGATCCTCGATTTATCGGAGTTCCTATCGTCATTAGGGGGTATGTCTCATTAGTGCGCCTGCACTAATGCAGGCTGCCTGCCTGAACTCTCCGCACAAAACCAGCTTATTCGAGCCTTTCACTAATCTAAACTGGACCAGTAAGCATTCTGTCTTCACCCTGCTGGTGAAGCCAGAATCCACGATAACCCTTGACCATTTTCTATCAGTGATTCAAAGCGGCAGCTCTCGGGAGAGAGGCAGTCGTGGGTCGACGCCGGGGAAGAGAAGCCCAGCGAACACCCGAAATGCAGACAAGGGGCTGACGCACCGGCCCGACCTGTAGCCAGAACCGCTCACACCGCGAGGGGAAGGACGAGTCCCCGGCCCGCCCAGGGAGGAAACAGCAGGCCCGGGCGGCAGGAACAAAAGCTGGGCCCGTCTGCTGCCGTTGCCCGGGACGCGCCCATCACAGACACCGCCAACGCCCGGCGACACGGCAGGGCACGGAGGGCGGGCGGCAGGGGATCGAGGCGATGGGGACTGCGGTGTGCTCCCAACGGCCCCGGGCTCGTCCTGGGGAGACCGAGGGGCGGGGTCCGGGACGGACAGGTATCGCCTAAGACTCTCCGCCAGCCGGCAGCCTCCCAAAAGGAGAAGCCAGAAGAAGCCCCGAATCTGCCCTCCCAGCTGCCCCGGTCCGTTACCTCCTCGCCCGATTGGAAGTCGTCCATCTTCCCGGTGGAGCCCCTCACGCCGCAACCGACACACCGGCACCGTCCACGCGCCGACCGCTGCTCGCACTGCGCCTGCGCCTTCGACTCCGCTCCCCCGCGTCGGACCACGGCGCTCCAGGCGCTTGCGCAGCGCGACCCCCAGGCGGCAAGGCGAGGTCTGGCCCGGCCGCCGAAGCCGCTCAGCGCCTGCGCGTCTCTGCAGGTGTTCCGCACAGCCCGGCACTCCCGGCCGGCCTGGCGAGCAGAGTGTATGCGCGCTCCTGCACTGCCACTCTCCCGCCTCTCCGCCGTTCTCTGGACGCCTGCGCAGTCTGCTCTCCGCCTCTCGGGCGCGTAGCAACGCGGAGTGACGCGCCCGCGGTGTCCGCTGCCGGGATCGGCCTGCCTGGCGCCCTCCAAGATGGCGCGGTTTCCATAGCGACAGCGCGGAAGCTCCCGGCGGGGCCGCCGCGGCGTCGTCAAACTCCCCAAAACCCGGGGCCGAGAGAGAGAAGGCTGCTTGTCAGCGTTCGGACAAGAGGAAACGGCCCCACGTTGCGCTAGGGGAAGTTTAAATTGGATATTAGGAACAATTTCTTCACGTAAAGGGTTATAAAGCACCGGAACAGGCTGCCCAGGGAAGTGGTAGAGTTCCCACCCCTTGAGGGATTTAAAAGACAGCCCAGTTGTGACGCTGAGGTACATGGTTTAGTGGTGACCTGTCAGTGTTGGGTTAATGGTTAGAGTTGATGATCTAGAAGGTCTCTTCCAATCGCAACGAGTCTATGATTCTAAGCAGCACTGACTCAGCCTTCCCATATGCCTCACTTTTTTGTCTCTTACTTTCTGGCCAGCCAGAGCAGCAACCACAGGGCTCAGAGGAGAGGACCTGCAGCTGAGCTCAAAAGCCAGCCACAGTCTCACCGTATCCCGTTTATCTTGTCCAATCACTTGCTACACGTGAGAAAAGACCAACCCTCGCCTCACTACAACTTCCTTTCAGCTAGTTGTAGAGAGTGATGAGGTCTCCCCTCAGTCCCCTTTTCTCCAGGCTAAACAACCCCAGCTCCTTCAGACACTCCTTCTAAGACTTGTTCTCTAGACCCTTCACCAGCTTCATTGCCCTTCCTTGGACATGCTCCAGCACCACAATGTCCTTGTAGTGAGGGCCCCAAAACTGAACACAGTATTTGATGTGCAGCTTCACTAGTGCCAAGTACAGGATCTCCATCATTTCCCTGGTCCCACTGGCCACACTATTCCTGTTACAGGCCAGGATACTATTGACTGCCTTGGCCACCTGGGCACGCTGACGGCTCATGCTCAGTTGGTTCTCGACCAGAACACCCAGGTCCTTTTCTACTGAGCAGCTTTCCAGCCACTCCTCCCTCAGGCATGCTCATTTAGACAAAAGAATAAAAACCTGTAACTTGGTTACATTCTTAGCGTGTATAAAAACACTTCATCAGTTTTCCACATCCAGAGGTGAGAGGGAAAAATACAAGATAAAAGTGTGACAGTTAAGGCTTTGGTTGAATAGTAGGGCAAAGATGGCAGTAAAATTAACTTCCCTCAGCCTGGTTTTGTGATACTACAGATCTGTCACTGCGGGTACTTAGAATCTTCAGTTTATTTCTAGTCTTTCATTTAGTTAAAGTTTTTGCCTCAAGGCCCAGATCATCCAAATATTCTTTGTTGGACTTAGCTTTGTGCTGCACTAACAGTTGCTTTCTCTTCAGTGATACAGTTGAAGAAGGCAATTAAACATGATGTGCACAGGTAGAAAGTGTTTGAACCTATTTAACTTGCTAAGTTTATAAAATTGCAGGCTGATTAATTTTGCCATATGAATAGAATTGCAGTGCTTTGTTAAATTTAAACTAAAAATGATATTTCGTAAAACATCCGAAACACTAAGAAAGGCTTCTGCATTGTATACACATTTTATCTGCCAGAGCCAGGAACAAGGAGATCAATCTGCAAGAACAGCCTCTCTTATTTTCCATTCTTTGAAAAAAATTGGATGTCATTTTGAACGTCATTACTCTCACTTGGTTCTGTAATAGCCTGAATAGGGATAAGTAATCCAAATAATATTTTAACTCTAAAATGTTACCTGAGATTACATTTCCAGTTGTGAGGTAAAATAATTTTCTTCTTTTTGCAGATGCATAAAAAAAATGAACTATTTTAAAGTTTTATCTATGCTAATTACTTTGTTATTCTGACTTGAATATAAAACTGTTTTGTTTCCAGGAAATAACTGTTTGATACAAGTGGGGTTTTCTGTGCAAGTCCTGGGGACATTGAGGTTAGTAGTATTTTCACATCTATAGTATCAGAAAAATAAATTACGTAGAACTCAAAGCCACTTCTCTTCCTGCATGTGGCTTAAAGACTGAGCGTATTTAGATGATATCACTCAGCTTTTATAGTCTCTTGTGATGAGTTTCTTTTAGAAAAATTAGTAACTTCTCTTTGATTGATAGTAGCTGTTAACTAAACCAGAGACTTGGCAAAAGTTGTAACACCAGAGCTCTGCTCTGAGTGCATTTGCTGTTAGCTGTTTTGAGGATGGTCCTCTGTACATGTCAGTGTCATTTTGGTGCCCAAAGAAAGGAAAGTGGGTGGAGAACAGCCACTGGTTTTCTTTAAGGAAAGCAAAATAACTAAGAGTGCTACTCATCTCTTAAAAGCAATTTACTTCCATGCATCTTTCTTTGATCTCTGCTGAAAGGGTAAGTACATCGTTTTAATTATTCTGTATGACATTGCACAGGGGATGCATTTTTACTTACTGGGAAAGTGTTTTTACAACTGCAGAGACTTGATGAAAGGACCACAACTGGAACTCAAGTGTTTGTGTTTTGGTTTTTTGGCATTTTTTTTCTTGTTCTGTTTTGTTCTGTGTTTTTTTTGTTTGTTTGATTGTTTGTGGGTTTTTTTTTTTTTACTTTAAACTCTGGTGGGATGTTACTAAAAGCAATTTGCATATGTTTATGGAAGGATGTGAAAATTAAACTGTTGCAGCCAGGTAGTATAAAATAACACTTCTAATTTTCTTCTTAATCTTTGTCCTAGCTATTGGTGTATTACGTTCATCTTCTGGGTCAATGGATGATGTAATCCAATTATCTCAAGTCAACGAAGGCTGCTACTTCAGAAACTCAGTTTATTTATACTTATTTAATTGTCATTATTTTGCTAACCCCGAAGGATCTGGAAGGAGATCAATAATAACATTACAGGCAAAACTGCTTTGAGAAAAAGCTCACTAAATTGGGCATTTCTAAGCTTAAAAACTTAAATAAGATACCTTTTTCAGATATAATCTTGTTTTAGGTGTGTCTTTTGATTGCTCTTCAGTTAGATAGCCACATATTCTTATTACTTGATAGAAAAGAAAAAAGAATGGTCATCTGGCATTGCACTGGGTGCATGCACACCTCTTTTCTAAGGCATGACCACCTTGGTCATCCCATCTCCTTCATGATTGCTTCAAGATTTCACATGATATTTTCAAAAAGCTACTGATCCATCTGTAAGTGCCTAACACTGGATTATTAAAAACAATACTCGAACAAAATATTTTATAAGAGCTTTGTGCTGAAAAGGAAGAAGTGTCATGGTGTTCAATAAAGAGGTTGCTGTTGCTTTTAGTTTTACATAGAAGACACTTGGCTTTGAGGTTAGCTGACTGTCTAAAAGAGCTGGCTAGATGCCTTCAATGTGTCAGTGTGAAAGGAGGGCATTTGTGAAGGGTTTTAAGATTGTTTTTTTCCTGTCAAGGAGAGCCATTACTGAAAACAGCACTTCTTTATTACTGCCAAAAAAATAATAATCTAATGCAGATGGCTTCAGCATTAGGAAAGCTTGTCTTTTACAGAGGTAGAGAACTTTTCAGTTCGATTTGAACACCTCCATTTTGGGGGACATAATACTTATTCTTAAAGCTACCTCATCATTAAGCTAGATTTTGAGTTATCTTTGAACATGCAAGAAAAAACTGACAGAACATGATTGTCAGTCAGAGCTTAAATCTTCAGGAAGATTTAAAAAGAACCACCAAAACTCTAGAAATGTCCAGGTATTGATAGAGCTGCTGGCTACATAATGGATTTTAAGCTTTATTTTCTGCAACATGTGATGATTTGCCCAGAGACAAGAAAGCCACACTGCCTTTTTCCCTTCTCTGCATAGTGCAGATACCATAGGATGTGGGACCCCTGGCACTTCATTCTGCATTAAGTTTGTTCAGTTGTTTCATGCCAGAATATGTTCCTACTCTTTCCATCCTAGTCCTTGTTGGCAGTCTAGTGCTGGCATTAGATTCAGTGCTTATTATTTATCACTGTGATCAGGGTATGAAGTATAGCAATAGGCCAACTGTTTTTGATGATGGTGTTTGCAGTATCACTGACAGGCTGAGGTCAAATGCCCTTCTGAAGAATCCTGCTCTGACTAGGGCAGAACCTGTGTCTCCCAGGGGGGAATAGCTGTGAGCAAGACAATGTGGAAACAAGGGAAGGTTTCATGCTGTTCCTTCCTTCACATGATTTAAATTTGTGCAAGCTTGAATAGCTGAAAACATAATGTTTTTAAAAAATTATAGACATCTCTGTATGCCCTCAAATTTTTTCATGCACTAAGGTATCAGCTGAAAGCCATTTCCCAAAACAAGCTTGAAAAATTGAAAACATTGTGCTCTTCTGTGAAGAAGGGAGGTTGTCCTTTTCTAAAGAATTTGAAGGAGGTATCAAATAGCAACTATTTATGTGCTCACTTAACTGCAGATGTTGCTCTTAGTAACTGTTCTTAATAGCTCTGTCAGACATTCTTATATTTTCTTTGAGATCACTCAGGTGGTTTTATAGGATTCAGCTAATAATGACTTTCATGAATTTGCTAGCTTTTACTGATACCCTGGCAGGATTTTTAGATGTTGATGTAGATATGCTAGCCTTTGGAAATCCTAGAAGTTCATAGAAAACATAACTTCTGCTGTAATGGGTGTTTTGGTGTCCTGTACAGTGCAGGACACTGAATTTGTACTGACTGCACTTTCAGATTATATTGACTTCAACAGAGGTGAAGGCTCCAAACTTGCTCATCAATCCTGGCAGGTATTCTTACAGAGAAAGATGAAAGCAGGTGAAGGATTCAGAGGCCTTTGAAATATACTGTGTTTAAAAACTGCTCAGGCTTTTTACTTTTCAACTGAGTAATTTCCTGTGAAATTGCAGTTGGCAAGGAAATAAAATATGATTAGGCCTATCTCTGTCTTTTTTGTTTCCACAGGAAACCAATCTTTATTTTTTTCTTTGTTAACATTGCTTCTGTGAAATGCTTTGTCCTTTGGTGTTTGTTGAAGGCTTTCACAAAAAAAAAAGAAAAATAATAGAATGCATACTGTTTATAAGTACAAATTACCACCTCCTGCCTTTTTTTTTTTTTTTTTTTTTCCCCCCTCTGGGAAGTGAAGTAACTTAATGGAGGCAAGCTGTATGTAAAGTAATTTCATGCACCACCAAAAATACATTGTCACTACATATCTGAAATTTTGGTGTGGTTCTTTGGTTGGTTGGTTGGTTGTTTTTTTTAACTTAAAATTCAGTATTTTAAATTACCAATCCAGCAATGCAGATAGTTGGTCAGATTCTTAGCAAAGGTCTATCAGTGAAGCATTGGTAACTGCTTTCATAAAGCTTTACCCTTCTGTTTTAGTGTCTTCTGCTGAGAGACTAACTGTATGTATTTAGTTCAGATTACATTTGAAATACTTAGTGAGGTTTTTATTTTGTACTTCTCATATATTTGTGCATTAACATCATCAGTTTGGGATGAAAATTATTAGTGCACTGAGCTGGAAATAATATATATCTTAATTCTTTAGTGTTTGTGTGTCTTAACAAGAATAAAAGCATTATTGGATATTAAATTGTTTAGACTTAACATACATAAGGAATTGGTAGAAGTGATTCTGAGAGGGTGCCTTTCCCTCTTTCCTCTTAGTCTCGTGATGCTTTGTCTTTTCAGTAAGATGAGATTATGAAGGGGCATTTTTTTCTCAACCAGTATGACTTTTCCAGTCATGAGGCTTACAGGCCCCTGTTCAAATTTAACTTAAGCTTCTTTATTGGTTGTTTCATGTTGACTGTATAAAAAATATCAAGGTACATGGCTGAGTGGTAATGGACAGGATAGTGAGACCATCTGAAGAACAACACTGTTTTAAAACCTCTGCTGTATCTGAATTAGTGCATGAAATACAGCAAAATATTGTCTTCATATACTATTTGAAATGTCTTGAAGAGGTGAGGAGAAGAGATAATAACAGGTTTTGGGTTTTGTTTTTGTTTTTTTTTCCCTAGGCCTGGAAATCCCAAATGTACAAGAACAAATAAAAAAAAAAATAGTCCCCCCAACTCCTTCACACCATCTCTTGGTGAATCATCCCTCCATGTGGTGACAAAGCCCTGTTTTGGACCTTACTGCAATCTCATCTCTTTTGGAGCCACTCTCAGAAAACAAAACAAAACAAGAAGTTCTTTCATGTGGAAAACACGGGACTGCTGTGACCATGCTAACTATTCATATTCTATGAGTAGCAGAGACACTTAATTGATGACTTATGTGAAGATAGACACAGTTATTTTCCTTTTCAAGGGTATGACACGGTGAAACACATCACCAATCAAGTAAGAGTGCAGGCAATTAGTAAACACTCAGACCACTTCATAAAGTAGCATCCATCATTCTGACTGTAGTAGAACCCTAGGACAGTAGCCTACAAAATAAGTTTGGGGAAAATGGCCTACGAATTAAATCTAAACTTCCTTAAGGAATTGGAACAGGAGGCTGTTCTGGAAGTCCTGTACCGTGACCAGGTGGTGAGAAAAACGGAGGAGGAAAGAATAAGGTATCTGCTGTTCCCCTGCTCCTGTATTTCTGTTCTTTTTTTTTTTTCTCAGAAGTACTCGTCTTCCTCTTTGTTGTCTTTCCAAATGCATTTGTTCCTTTATTTTGGGGGGGGGGGGGGGTTTTGGGTTTTTTTTTGGGGGGTGGG
This sequence comes from Megaceryle torquata, assembly GCA_024611175.1. NCBI lineage: Eukaryota > Metazoa > Chordata > Aves > Coraciiformes > Cerylidae > Megaceryle > Megaceryle torquata. The sequence goes on from JANIJG010020427.1 coordinate 14,559, forward strand.
GGTTTTTGGGATTTTTTAGGGGGTTCTGTGAGGAGATTTAAAGATTTTTAGGCCAATTTACAAGATTTGAGGGGGGATTTAGAGTTTTTTGGGGGTTTTGGAAGAGGATTTAAGGTTTTTTGGGGCATTGGATTTAAAGATTTTGGGGGAGTCCTGGGTGGGACTGAGCAGTTTTAATGAGAAATTAATGGCTTTTTGAGACCATTTGGGAGATTTTGAGTGAGATTTGAGGCAAATCTGGGGGATTTTAGGGGTGTTTCAAGGGATTAGGGGGATTTTGGGGTGTCTTGGGGGGGTTTTAGGGGGTCTTGGGTGGGATGTAGCAACTTTAATAGGAAAAAAATGACTTTTTAAAGCCCATTTTGGAGCTTTTGGATGGGATTTGAGACAAATTCAGGGGATCTTAGGGGAGTTTCAAGGGTTTGGGGGGATTTGGGGGGGATTTTAGAAGGTCTTGGGTGGGAATTAGCAACTTTAATGGAAAAAAACCGACTTTTTAAGCCCATTTTGGAGATTTTGGGTGGGATTTGAGACAAATTCAGGGGATTTTAGGGAGGTTTCAAGGTTTTGGGGGGATTTTAGGAGGTCTCCGGTGGGATTTAGCAATTTTAATGGAAAATTAATGACTTTTTAAGCCTATTTTGGAGCTTTTGGGTGGGATTTGAGGCAAATTTGGGGGATTTTAGGGGAGTTTCGAGGGTTGGGGGGGATTTAGGGGGGGATTTAGGAGGTCTTGGGTGGGAATTAGCAACTTTAATGGAAAAAAAACGACTTTTTAAGCCCATTTTGGAGCTTTTGGGTGGGATTTGAGACAAATTCAGGGGATCTTAGGGAGGTTTCAAGGGTTTGGGGGGATTTTAGGAGGTCTCGGGTGGGATTTAGCAACTTTAATGGAAAAAAATGACTTTTTAAGCCCATTTTGGAGCTTTTGGGTGGGATTTGAGGCAAATTTGGGGGATTTTAGGGGAGTTTCGAGGGTTTGGGGGGATTTAGGGGGGGATTTAGGAGGTCTTGGGTGGGATTTAACAACTTTAATGGAAAATTAATGACTTTTTAAGCCTATTTTGGAGCCTTTGGGTGGGATTTGAGGCAAATTTGGGGTGTTTCGAGCGTTTTGGGGGGTGAGGGATTTTGGGAGGGGTCCCAACCTGGGCATCAGTCGCGTCCTGGGCGTCAGGGCCTCGCTCAGCCCCTTTGGCCTCTTCCTCGGCCGCCTGTCGCCGGCGCTTCTCCCGCCTCTCGTCCAGTTCCTCGTCCCGAAGAGCCTCCAGTCGGGCCAGTATGGGCACCTTCACCACTGGGAAAAGGTAGGGAAACCAGTTAGGGGGTGCTGGGAGCACTGGGAGGGTGCTAGGGTACTGGGAGGGGTGAGAACAGAGGGTGGTGGTACCAGAAGGGTGACTGGATGGGTGATGGTTGCACTGGGGGGAGAAGGGAGGGGGTAATGGGGATATTGGGGTCATACTGGGGAGCTACTGGGCACACTGGGTGAGAGTGGGGAAGCTGAGAGCACCAGTTGGTGGCACCAGAAGGGTCCCTGGATGGGCACTGGTGGCGCTGGAGGGAGAAGGGATGGGGTACTGGAGATACTGGAGATACGGGGAGAGTACTGGGGGATACTGGGAGAGTACTGGAGGATACTGGGAGAGTACTGGAGGATACTGGGAGGCACTGGTGAGGCTCACCCGAGACACAGTCGTGCATGCTCTCGGCATCCAGCACCTTGCACTCCTCGGTCCAGCGTGTCAGGGCAGTGGGGATACTGGAAAGGGTCCCTGGGGAGGGAGGAAGGGGTGGGGAATGATCACGGGGGGCGGAGTCTCCCCACGCGGACCACACCCCTTGTTGAGACCACACCCCCTTTCGAGAAGACCACACCCCCTTAAAGGGGTCCCCCCCAATTGGCCTTGGGGGGTGTGTTGGGCCAGGCCACGCCCACACCAACCTAGCCCCACCCACATCCTGTCCCACCCACTTATCCCCTGGCTCTACACCCCTGATTGGTGGAGGGTCCTGCCACTTCCTCTGGCCCCGCCCCCTTCATGACCACACCACCTTCTCAGGCCACTCCCCCTCTTCTCCAGCTCCACCCTCTCCCCTCCACCTCCCCCAGTTTGGGGTGGGGGGTCTCCCCCCTCCCCCCCCGGCCCCCCCCCCCCCCCCCCCCCCCCCCCCCCCCCCCCCCCCCCCCCCCCCCCCCCCTGCCCGCCCCCCC
>JANIJG010020428.1:8015-23981 GCA_024611175.1 Megaceryle torquata
AACATCATTTTATTTCATCAGGTATTGAATAGCTTTGTCATTTTTATTAGAAGGATTTTTACAGATAATAAACTATCCTACTATGGTAATCTAGGCTTTAAACAAAACAATAGTAATTCAGTTCTTATCACTAACTAGTGGCTGTTGAGTCTCTGAGGATATAGTTAACCTCTTTCCCACATTTGCTGCAGTCAATACTGTAACTCTTTAGATGATACAAACCACTATCTATGTTTAATTTATGGCTATTTTTTCTTTTTTTAACAACAAAAAAATCAGTGATAAATTAACTTCCTAAGCCTTCAGGATTGTTACTATCTTTAACTGAAGTTAAGGCTTAGCTGTCCCTTCCTGGACAGGTCTGAAGACCTTCAATTTACAGGAAGATAAAATGTAAGTAGCCTGTTTGGAAACAAAGCCTGTATTGAGGACTTTAGTATCCCGAAAGATGTATGGTGTATGGTTTATTTTCAAATTACAGGTACATGACTCTGCCTGCTGTGAGCCTGAGCTCATACACTGAACTCTAGGCCTGAAACAATATTTCCCTGGAAGCAGATTTGGTCCTCGGGACAAGTCAGCAGGCAGCTCAGTGAAAGATGTAGAATTAAGCTGTGTTTCGGAGGGGGGGGCTGGTGAGAGGGGGTGGAGTGTTCCAGATAATGTCTTGAAAATACAGTTGGCGATTTGGGGTCTTAATCAGAATGTATTACAAAGGTTTTACCTGGAGAAGCTTTTGGAGTTCATCAGGTTCTCAGAAATCCTTGTCAAGGTTTATTTATCCTTTAGTGTATCTTCTGTTAGAGCCTTTTTCTGGGGCCTCATCCAGCAGCAAACTGTCTGGTTTGGTTTGGTTTTTTTCTCTTTAGCACAAACCTTCAAGCCTGGGAGTGGCAGACAAAACCACAGATGAACTTTTGTCATTGTTTTGGACCAGCCCCTGTGGTATCCATAAATTAACAACCTTTCCCCTTCCCTTTCTGTCATCAGTCAGTGGTACTGTGCACAAACATCTGTTTTCAAATATCCAGTTCAAGTCTCGTGTCCGTAGCTTCAGCCTGTGAGAATTCTGTTTAAAATGAATGGGTTTGTTCAGGAGGAATCGAGGGTGATTGTGAATAGCTCTTTCATGCAAGTCCAGTCTGTTTATGTCTGGGTGTGGAAGGGGTTGAAGGAAAACAGCACAATTGTCCGTGGTTGATTTTCACCGTGTTCATCTCGGGTACGCTCCCAGTTAGGGAACAAAGTCTGTGTTGATAGAATGTAAAGATCAGAATTAAAACTTCATGACTTCAGAGGATTTTGCCTCTTTTTAGAATCAAAAAATTCGGTTGACAGTCTCCCATTTTTTTAGAGAGCACATAAATAGAAGCAAAATTTGGAGATTTTGATGAAAAATTTCCAGAGAAGTGGAAATGAAAGGGAGTCAGAATTTGAACGGCCGTTCATAATCTCATTAATTAGCACTGTTACTTTTCATCCCTTTTTGAGGCCTCTCTTCAGTTCTCTCTTCCATATTTATGTATTTCATTAACAATTTTGGGGTTTTTTTTTGTTTGTTTGTTTGTTTTTCTTTTAATCCGTACTGCAGAGCAGGTGATAAAGGGGTTTCTTACCCCATGCACACACCCCCTTGCTGACTCCTGGTTTGAGCTGACTGTGTGGAGTATGTTTTGTACGGTTTTCTTAAGCTCAGTTAGGTATTCTCACCTCACAGTGCCAGCAAGGGATGAGCACTGGTTTAGTCTGGAACAGCTGAATTATAGAAATGGATAGATGAGAAATCCAAATGCCTTCTTGAGGTGTAGTAGATGTGTTTATCTGAAAGCTTCAGTTCTGTCTTGTGTTCAAATATTCAGTTTATGAACTAATCAAAGGAAGGAATTCTTTGATTAGATGTCAGCCTCTCTTTTGTTATCCAGGGCTGCACAGCGTTAGTTTCTTTGGCTGCAGTATGGAAAAAAAAACCAAACCCAAACCCTTGACATCTTTGATTCCCTGAACAACACGACGGTGCTTTCCAAAGTCTCCTAATTTGTCACAAGAACTTTATCAGCCTCAACGTCTTGAGATTGATTCTGGTCTCTGCATAGCAGTAAGAACATCAATTTACACCAATCTTTGTGTTGTACCCGGGCTGAAATGTGTAGAAGTACCTGCTATGAAGTGGACTTCTGTGATTTGTTGTATGTAGGATCCATACAATTTTATATTGAATGTAGTTTAAGAACACTCAGGACTGTGATTTCCATCGTCATTTGCTGTATCCTGTAAGATCTACAGCAGCAGTGCTGCAAACAGTGGGAGTTTTTGGACATTTGTGCTGGAGACTTCGATATTTGGAAATTAATCTTGTCCTGTTGGTTGCCTTTCTGGAGCTTTTGTTAGAGACTGTCAGCAAGTGAAGATTCTTGTTACAAATCCCCACGTTGTGAAGGTTTTGCATTTACTCCCTTTGCTGTTGGGAGTGAAAATTCACCCAGGACTAAGGAGAAATGGCATCTTGGATTTAAGCAGCTTGCACAGCAGTGTTCTCATTGGGATTTCACATTCCATTATTGTTGCACTAAGATATTGAGGAGCCAAGTGTTTAGTAATTTGTTGTTGGGATTTGATAAATTCAGAAACAATGTATAACTTCCAGATAGCATTAAAGTTGAGAGTGCAAGGTCAGTTATGGAATTAAAATAACAATTTAATACCCACATTTCATCTGTGTTTTGGAGAGTTCAATAATTCATGCATGTATGGGATGGAACTTCATCTATAAAACTTTTCAAACTGACCAAGATTTGAACTGTGCTGATTCATTCTCCCAAGTCAAATTGTTCTGAAGTTAATGGTTTCTGGTGAAATATTTGAATCACTGGACTATTATAAATGATGAGAGCCTAGCTAGTAGCAGCTGATAACTTATGTCTGAGAAGTGGATGCAAAAGCTTGGAGCTTTTGAATTGTGGTGCTAGTGTTTCAGATGTGCTTGTGAGGCTTAGAATTCTTAAATAGAACGCAAGCTGTGATTTTCAGCGGTGTACACTGAAATAAAGTCTTAGGTAATAAACTTCCTTCGAGTTTTAGACAAAGGTTTCCATCTCTTAGAGGTGTTAGGAGGGTTAATGCTTGACTATTTTCCAGGTAGTCAGTGAGGGTTTCTAATTGTTCCTCTTAGCCCATGACAAATGGGAAATCCTGTAACTTAGGAGGTTTAAAGCATCAGAAGTAATTTGTTCTTGTGCTGATCCACGTGTGGGTAAACAGTTTATTTATTCCCACTTAGCTAATGCACAGGAACTGTGTTCTGCTTCCGAGACCTCGGCGAATCCTTTGATTTTAATTGCGTCAAGAAAAGCCTTATGTGAAAGCTGCAGCCCTCAAACTGGAAGTGCAGTTGTGTGCAGCCTCTCGTGATGCAATATATTGCAGGTCACAATAAGCTAAGAAAGGAGAGAACTGAATGCAAGCAGAATCTGCCCCTTGTGCCGAGACATTTTCAGAATCAACATCCTTTAATTTTAAAGGTATCTGAGAAGGAAAGAGAAGCGCGTACGCGGGGATCAAAATGGCTTTGAGCTTTACACGCAGCTTAGGAGGACATTTACTAGTGTAATTAGTGTCTAAGAACATCTAAAACCAATTAGAGTCGTATTAAAATGTGGGTTAACCTGCCTCCTTGCCAAATCCCATAAGGTCATATTAGATGAATTCTGAGGAAAGCAGAACCTTGACTTTATTCTTCAGCTCCCCAGTGTAACTTCCAAGAAATAAGCATAAAGGGGGCTGAAATCTGGTTTGGGACAAATGGCTTCGTGTGGTTCCTGCTTTTTCTTTTGCTTAAGGAAGCAATTGAAAAGAATTATTGTGTTTAATGAAAGTGGACAGTTTTTACCTCATGAATGTTGTAAAATGGATGAAAATGATTATAAGGCTTATATTTTAGTGAAACTCTAAACATCTTAATGTATTGGAAGCAGTGCACCAGATAGTGGAAGCATATGTTACATACTATATATTTTAAGAAGTAATTTATCAAGCATATAATAAACAGAAGGGGGCAGAAAAGCTTTAAGTATTCATTGAGATTCCAGCTTTGAGAGTTCAGTATTTTTTTTTTTTAACGTTACGGTCTCTGGAGATGCTTTGGGAGTTTGAAAAACCAGCAGCAAGAGCCCCTCCTGGAAACTTTTCCTATTAAGTTGGGGTGTTAATTCTGTGTGTACAACAAAACCCATGAATGAAAAGGAGAACAGCTAATCCAGCTGTGCTGAAAGGGGGCAAGTTTTCATCTTCCCATGGAAATGACAGAAATTTGTCCTGTTTCCAAATAATTCACATACCAGTTTACACCAGATCGAAGTACCAGTTACTCTACTTTTACATGTTGCAAAACCAACCAGCCTTGCTATTTATGGAAAATAATCCATAACAGGATTATTTTTAAAAGAAAACCTACAGTCTTTTGGGAGAGTTTTATGTGAAGCAAGGTAGAAAAGAGCTATAGATGGATTCAAAAGGATGAAACAGCCCAATGTCTAGCAAGGTCTCGGCGAGGTTGGTAAGATGGCCAAGAGCCAGTCTTCCATCTGCTTTATCTGGCAGCAGATGCTATTTAACTGATACGTTTCCAAACGTAAAAAACACACTGTTTGGAATCTGAATGTCTTTCCAAACAGCATTTTTCCTTTTTGTGGAACTGTACATTTTTGCATATCTTTAGCTCAATGTCTTTGTTCCGTATTGAAGGGTGGAGTATGAGACAGGAAATCTGCTCCTAATAACTTAGTTTAAAATGGTATTCTTGGTAAAAAGCAAAAAGTGGTGTTTCTTTAGCATCCCTTCAGGGTATGTGGAAATCCAAGGTTCAGCATCAGTTCTCAGAGTAGCAACATCCTCCCCTCTTCTTCTATACAAGTGGGTGTCTGGCGGTACGTAACCAGTTGGGTAATTCTGAAGAGCAGGAAAAACAAGAGATACACGATGGAAATTATTGATGAATCAGCTCTGTCAGAGCTGTGTCTTTTGAATTCTGTTTGCAGAAATATAATGTGGTTATTTGCAGCTTCTCTGGCAACCATTGAAGCTTCAGTTACTGTAACGGCGTCTTGAACGCCGGTTTTTAACACAGCTTCCTTCACCCCCAAGCTTCTAGCGCCTCATAAGTCAGGCTTAAGCTGATAGTAGGTACTAGAATTAGTAAGAAAACTTGGAAAACAAATCTAGAAGTACCTAATTTTTTAATAAAGGACTCAAAGTCTTTTTTGTTTTATACAGTGTTTTTGAAGCATACAGCAATTTATTTTAGTACTAAGGCTGCAGTAGATCATTTAATTTGTAGTAACTGCATAATTTATTGCATTTAATTTGTAGTAACTAACTGTGTTAGCTAACTATATTAGTGCAGATCAGGCAAGCCTACGTGTTTTGTTATGGAAAAGAACTGTCCTTCTTCCCTTATAGATCAGCTTTCCTCAGTTCATGTTTAATACAACTGCCAGTGGGCTGCAGTACTGTTGCTTATCTAGTTCAGGAAGTTAGGGCTCAAAGAAGGGTAACAACTGTAAATTTCCTTCTGTACTGTCTGGAAGAAAAAGATATCTTTGCTGGTATACTTTTATGAGTACATTTATCTTTATAGAGGCTTGTATTAGCATGTTAATTATAAGTCACAACCTCTCTTTTTTTGTGTCCAAAAGTAGACTAATAATAACTAATGCCACTTCTGTTTGTAGCGATTTTCAGTCCTAGTTATGTCTCTTACACAGTCATAGAATGCCTTGGGTTGGAAGGAACCTCTTAAGGTCATCTGGTCCAACCCTCCTGCAGGGAGCAGGGCCATCTGCAACTAGAGCAGGGTGCTCAGAGCCCCATCAAGCCTGACCTTGAATGTCTCCAGGGATGGGGCCTTCACCACCTCCTTGGGCAACGTGTTCCAGTGTTCCACCACCCTCAGGGTAAAGAACTTCTTCCTAACATCCAGTGACCTGGATGTACTGATTTTCGCTGCTTTTGTGTACAAAAGGCTTCTTGGGAGACTGGGCTTCACTGTGTATTTAATTTTCCCAGAGTTTCAGTTGTGGTTGAAGGTGGGGAGCTTTGAGCCCTGATGTCGTGTTTGAAATTGGAGGGTTTTTTAATGAAAACCTCAGTGTATAAAGTTGCTTATGTACCCACACGGCTGTAGTAAAGTCCCTGAAGTAACAGGCTTGACTTCTTAAGTCAAGATCCTTTGGGTCAGTCGTAGCATCGTCAGGCTGTTGGTTCATTGGCGAATGAGCTGGAAATGGGTGTTGTCCCATATGAACGATCCCCTCTCAGTAGTACAGGTGAATTTAGCTTTTCTCAGAGCAGAATAATCCACCACAGGCTTAACAGCTTTTAAACTTGGTTGATAAAGTCAGTCTCAAAGGTAGTAACCCCCCATCCTTCTCGTTGTTGGCCAATTCAGAGATTCTCTCCGTAGCAAAGGCCGAGCACAACAAACTCTCTCTAGATCTGTTTTGTAACTTGCAAACTGGCTCGCTCTCATTTGAACTGCAAATTTCACGTTAAACGTTCTTAAACTGCTAACAGGATGTTTTGATAAATGCTGCATTTCCTTTATCTTTATTATAAATCGATTACAGCTTTCTCAGTTTTCAGACCCATGAATCTCTCCGGCGATGGCTGGTGTACTTTGGCTTGTCATTTTACAGGACCTAATCGTTACTGCTGTCTTTATAACGTCTGCTCCTATGTGATGTTCCAGATGCAAAGAATCCAAAGATAATTTTTGATGACTGAACTCGTACTGAAAATGATGGATTACACGGCTGCTTTTCTGGCAATTGGCTGTGCCGAGGCCAGTGCGCGGTTTAAGGACCTGAAAACTTTTAACTGCTCAAGCGCCCGTGCGACTCTCTGGAGCAGGTGTCCTGCTTGTCTTCACCTTGGTGAATGCTTTGGTTGTTGGCGAGTTTGCTCTCTGCTGGGAGATGAAGAGCTACGTTCATCTTTTGGGGCCATAAATGCAAATGTAATTGTGGGTATGTTTTGGCCGGTTTGTGGTTTATTTCTCTATACCAGAGTGTAAACTGATGTTGCTTTTCTCATTCCTGTTTGGATAGGGAGTCTTGACTGGGTGTGCAGAAGGTGAAGGGAGCGGGTGGTCATCAGGAGGAAGAAGCATTTTAACATTATCTTTCTAAGTAGCAGTGAAAAGATCCAGAGAGTGGCTGGTCTTACAGATGAACGCAAGCGTTAGTGCAAGAGAAAGAAAAAAAGAAACAGTAAGGAAAACACCACATGTCTAAAATGGAACTTCATCATTTGAAAAGCATTTAGATTTTCATCAGGGTAGGGCTGAGAGATTCCTCCAGAGCCCCTCACACACACATGAGCTATACATCTAAGTCTTCACATTCATCCCCAGTAGTAAACTGGAAAACAGTTACTAGAGTTCAAGGTCTCTTTCCCAGCCTTGCTTTCCTTAAGGCAGTGTTTGGCTGGAGACCTTTAGCACAAGCAGCCTGCCAGGAGTAACTCCAGCTCCTGCCTTCCTGATCTCCTCTCTTTCTGCATCTCCTTCTAGTATATACACAAGAGGAAGATGAGGGAGAGATCTTCAGGAGCCCTGCCTTTCAGATAAGGAGCATACACTGGGTGGCCGTCGTAGTGAGCACCGTATATTCTATAGATGGGAAGCAGGAGGTCATGGAGGGGTGACCAGCTGGATGCCTCTAAGCTGAGCTCTTATTTACCACTTTGGAGATATTCACATGTGTGAAGGAGGCTCCGAAATGGTTTAAACAGAGAGCTCTGTTCTTTCTTTTAACTGGTTGAGAACTGCTATCAATATTCCATTAACTGGTCTGTATTAGTGTGTCTAGCAAAACAGGAATAACTTCTTGTCTGAAAATTTCAGACCAGATCCAAGATTTTCATCTATTTGGAGAAATGCTTTTGATCTTGTACCTCATGGAAGATAGAAATGTCAATTCCTTTCTTTTTCTCTCTAACTGAAAACTTCATCTGGGGAGAGGAGGAGACGATGATCCCGGTATTGCCAAAAGTTCTTTTATATCATCGGCCGCCTTTTGTGTGATTGACAGGTTATTGGCAATGAAAAAACCAACAGTTAAGACTAATGAGCGTATCTATGACTCGCGTGTTTTCCGTACTGAAAATTACCTTTGGCAGTAATTTTCTTATGCAAAATACAGAATGGCCTTTTCTAGTTCAAAAAAAAAACCCCAACATGACTGGCAGAGGCTAAATACGTGCGCTGGAAAATCATTATCCAGTACATTTATTATTTTAGAAATACTTTCACCTCTCATTTAACAGATTATTCAATAAACTGCATTTAAAAACCCTTCCCCAAATACAATAATATCTGTAGGTTGCGTGCTTTCAATTTTTTTTTTAACTAAACTGTTTCCAAGAATAGGCAAATTGCAGAACCAGTCTCTCCAAGTTCTAATGCTTATGGGGAAAGGAATATGTGAATGCAAATGGAAAGTACGAAGCCTATGCAACAACTCTGAGTTTCTGAAGCACTCCCCCTGACCCCTCTTAATATTTTCTTTCCATCTTCTCCACGAGTAGAGTACTGGCAGCGGTCGTAGAAAGAATTGCTTCATTTGGGATCTGAGTGAAGATCAGAAGCTTTCCTCCTTCTTGATTTTTTTTGTTTGTTTGTTTGTTTTGGTGTTTTGGGACATAATTCATGATTAAAGTTGATTCATCTTTGGTGTGAGATGTACAGACTGAAAGAAATTGGAATACTCTGGTATGAGGATGCACTAGGCTCTAAGAGATTTCAGTGGTTCTCACTGGATTTTTGTCAGGTTGGCCAAATCTTTTGACTTCACATAGAATTCCCTGTTTATTTGCACGTGTATTCAGCAGATTTCTTATTGTTGTCTCTTGCAAATAAATAAGTCAATCTAAAAACTGAGAATAGAGCATCTCACAGTGAGATTACTGGGAAGCATGTTCCTGTAGCCACAGGGAATGATGTGGATATCCCTTTCTCCTGTGAAACTCTCCTTTTTCAAGCATCCCAATCATTCTGTTCTTGTTATTCCAGGTAAGTAACTGCTCAAGTTTCAGAGCATTGGTCCTGAAAAGTTTTCTGCCTTGCGATGCCCCCTTGTCAGAATTTGTCAGCACATTTTGTAGCCATCCCTGTTCCATGGACTGGAATTGTAGTTTCTTGGTGAACACTTAAGATGTTTTGAAAGGGTGGTTTCTTCAGCCTCCTCATGCAGACTGCTCTGAAAGCAGCATTAAGCATTGAACATAAGAAATTCCTTCTTCTTTATGACTGAAGAAGAAAAGAGAGAGATTTTTTACTGCGGTCTTTGTGTCAGTGGATACAGAACGTGGAAATAATCATTTATCCAACACTTGATTCCCGGTAATAGATGAGAAACCTGATTTGGTTATTTTCCAACTAGAGGTAGAGCTCCTCCTAAGGCAGCTTCAGCACAGAGAAAGGTTCATTGGTGGTTGTCGATGTGTTTTGTTGTGTTGAACATTTCCAAATGCTTATTTCAGCTCTTCTCTACCACCGTCCCCTCTCTGTGATACTCTCCACACTGCTTTATAGATTCATTGAGTTCTTCCAACCTGATGACAATTAATTTCCCAACAGCAAACAATTGGCAGACAATTCGGTGCTAGCTGTGGCTTGTTATGGAGGTTTCCCTTCTGTGTGTGGCATCTGGTTTTTTCTCTTTGTATAGCCAGGAAAATAAGTGTCAGTAAAATGGTTTATGTAGATAGTGGCTCCTTCCAAAACAACTCTGAAGGTGGATTTTTCCCTGTCAATAATCCACTCTGCTAACTGGGAGAAAAAGCAGTGTTTTCCTGGGTGTTTGTTTAGGGATAAATTTGAAAAACCTGTTTATTCATTGAAATAAGCAAGCTTGAACATAGGCAGATGCCTTGAAGAGGGGAGAAATCTGTGCTGGTGAGGTGTAGAAAAGTATTTCCTTGTTCTAAATTGGCTTCAATTGGCTGTATGCATCCAGTTCCCTCTCTAGACTGTGCTCCTTAAAAACAAATATTCCTACAGAAAAAAAAGGGAGCGCCCACCCAACTTCTTGATTTTATGCTGGTTTTTAGTGCAAAGATTCTTTTTCAAATAAACTTAATATGAGCAAAATCCTAAGGACTTTATAAATGTAATTTTATTGCATTTATCTCAACTGCCAAAATTAATTATTCAGAGTGTTCATTAAAAATAAGCTTTGGTAAGTGACATTTTAAACAGGCATTCAGAAATGATTGCAAGAAAGATGGTGATAAAGAACAGTGTCTAAAAGGAAGTGTAAAATTCTTGGAGCGTTTTAAACTGGCCTGTAAAAAGTTCAAGTGTAGCTGCTTGGGTAATTTGGGAACGTATTGCTGCTAGACTGAGGAGGCTGCCAGCACTGCCACCTATTTTACCAAGCCTCTGGTGTGGTGTTTTGCAAATGTTCAAGGATGGCATTGAGAAAATAGACCAAAGCTGCAGTTTTCTAAAAAAAGAAAAAAAAAAGTGTGTGGTTTTTTTAATCCCCTTGGTAACAGAAAATTTTGAGGTGACTGTGAAAGCATCACAAACCCCTATACTCCAGATAGCAACTAAAAAACCATCAGAAAACCCTCATTTTTTTGCTTAATACGACTCGACACACATGTGAAGAGCAACAGTTTGGGCTTGTCTGTGATTAGATGAACATCTTCCAGAGCTTCTTGAGGTTTGCAATCCAACAGCAGTCCATGAGGAATCCCATTTGTTCCCAGTGCTGGATGCAGTTTCTGTCAGAGGGAGGCAGGGCAGTGGGTGCTGGGACTTTGTGTATCCAAAAACCCCGTAGTTGACCATTTTTATCTGTGCCAAAGTGGAGATCTATTAATTGTTGGCTCTTCAGACAATTTCTTATCTTTTCTTTTGGTCTCAACGATGGATATTGTAGCACTTAACTTCTTAGGAATATTCAAGCAAGCAGGCACTTTATTCCAGCTGAAATAAACAGAGTCGCTGTCATCAGATTGGTTTAATTTGTGCTTCAGCAATTAGCCAAGGAATACAGTTAGGAAAAATAAATGACCATCAGTCATATTGGAGATGTTGGACCAGTAAAAACAATAGCGGGCTATTTACTGTGGGAAGCAAAGAGAAAGAAGAAAGCCTTTTCTGTCATCAAAACACATTTTCTTCTCAGTTCTCCCCTTAAGTTTACCATGAGCGAGGTGGAGACGGTCTTAAATATCAAAACCGTGCCTTGGAATGTTGAGTGATGGCATGGGAATGATGTTAACAATCTCTGCAACCAAATGAAATGATAAGCTGCGGGCTGAAGATGATTATTTACTCGGTGTTTACTTTTGTATTATAGTGTAGGCTTAGTGTGTGTTCTTACACAGTGGTTCTCTACTTATTTCTTGTCATCCTAAGTGATAGAGAAGGCTTGTTGGTTTCTCTCACACTAAATGCTTTTTTTTCTTTGTTTCAATTTGTTTGGGTTTGTGGTGGTGGTTGTTTTTTTTTCTTGTGTGCACTTCACATACAAATAGTTTATTCTTGTCATTATTTCAAGTTATAGTCTGGCTGCGTTCTGCTCTTACACCCTTAGTACTGCTCTCATCTCCCTGCCCTCCACAAGCCCTCAGCCCTGGAAGACAAGACGTGCTTTTTAACTATGCTCATCAGCCAGTTTTGCAATAAATACTTTTAATTTTCATTCCCTCCTCCCGCTCCAAGGATGATCCCACTAAAAAGAGTGTGTTACCATGTAAATTGGCCATTGTATCTCCCCAAGTGCTCGCTCTCGGATGAGAATTTGGTGGCTCTTTGGAGCTGTGATTTACAGACTTCCTCCTGGAGATCTTGAGTCGATGAATTCTCTATTGCTTTGCCAGGGGTTGTGGACTTTTTCTATAAATTCCATTGAAGCCAGCTGCCCTCTGGAAAAATTTGAGTACTTGAAATGGTACAGATGTCACATTGGATGGATTACCAGCTTTAGCACTTGATACGTAACCGCGATGCTGGGAGACAGAGCAAGGCTTCGAGGCAGTCTCTGTTTTCAAGTAGACTACTTAAACCGTAAGACTGTGTTGAATGTATTATTTATAAGGTTTGCTCCTTTACATTCCATTTTTTCCTCTCTGATTTTTGTCTTGTAGTGTTGTTCCTCAGACCACAGTAATACTGAACAACGATCGGCAGAATTCAATTGTAGCCAAGATGGTTGGGCAGGAAGAGCCATTGAGCAGAGCAGCGGACTCTCTGGAAAATATCCTTAGCAAGTTAGTAGCAGTTATGGGAATCCTCCTCCTCGGTTCCCTCCTTTGACAGATCAATGTCAGTCTGTGCAGCATTTCCAAGTGCAAAATGAGGAATGTTTGAGGTAATAGTGGGGGGGGCACACCAAAGCAACCCCAAACATCAAACAGGTATTTGCATATTGTACCCGGCTGACCCTTCTGTGCAGGGGAAGCCTCATAGCAGCGGCGAAGGCGCAGAGCAGCACTTTGCTCTCCGTGAGGAGAGAACATCTTGGAGGATCTGGGATTAGTTCAATGTTAGTTGACAGCTGACAGTGGAAAGAAGAGTGCCTATAGCAACATATTTTTTACATGGCTGCGCAATCGCTTGGGAAGGTGCCAAGATCTCATGTTTTAACCAGCTGAAGAAGGAACGTGCAGCAGCCCGGGAAGGCTTGTTAGAATTTGTACTATCTAAAGCAAATTTTAAATTCAGTGGAGCTGGAGATTCCAGGTAGAAAATATTCTTAAATAATATGTTTTTATAAATTCATCAGATTTTGGTGGTTTGTTTTGCCACTGGGCTTAGACTTCTCCATTGATGCCAATTTAATGTGCATCAAATTCTCTTTTTTTTATTTCTTGATTTTCCTTCTGTTATATTTTACTGGCTAGCTGCGAGTTCTAAGCAGGAGCAGGCTTGTTTAAAGAAGCATACTTTTATAATACATTTAATTTATCAAATAGTGTTTTTAATTCCCTTGTGATGATGCTATTCCTGACCAAGGATTTTGTTTCCCCAAAGTTACGTACTTCTCTTTTCCATAGTGCTGTTCCTGGACGTAGGCAGAACACCATAGTGGTGAAAGTTCCAGGGCATGACGACAGTCACAATGAAGATGGAGAGAGTGGCTCTGAGGCCAGTGACTCAGTTTCCAACAGTGGACAATTAGGAAGCCAAAGTATTGGGAACAATGTCACGCTTATAACGCTGAACTCTGAAGGTACGCTCTTCTAACTCTAAGGCTGCTTGAGCAAAGTAAATGTGGTGGTGGAATGAACTAAGACTCAACTGGAAGCTTCAGAGGTCCTATCGTGGGTCCAACCTTGACTTGTTAGGCAGTACAACAGGCATTGGATAGCAGGCAAACACAGAATTGCTCAGGTTGGAAAAGCCCTTCAAGATCAGGTTGCCTAGAGAGGTGGTGGAAGCCCCATCCTTGGAGGTTTTTAAGGCCAGGTTGGATGGGGCTCTGAGCAACCTGCTCTAGTGGGAGGTGTCCCTGCCATGGAAGGGGGCTCGGAAGGAGATGATCTTTAAGGTCCCTTCCAACCCTGACAATTCTAGGATTCTCTGATCATGGAGTCCAACCTCAACCTAACCCAAATGGAATCCGTTTGGATTTTTTTTGGTCTTTCTGATTTTTTTTTTTACTACTTTTCCAGGCAAAACAGCTAATGAAAATGACTTCTAAAATTTATAAAGTATGCCCCACTATAGCAGTGTAGCTTTATATTTTAAACACTTTACATCAACACATACAACCTGCAGGATTTCCAATCACCACACTGAAATATTGTGTCAGGAAAACAAGTGCCTTGTCTGGGAAATAACATCTTCTAGTCCATCTTGTCCTATAATGTACTATGACAGCCCCCTTATGTAATTCTTATGAATGTAAAATTTTAATTTATAACTTTGATAAGGCAATTTATACTAAAAACACTGTTTACATGATAGTGTGTAGTGTCAGATCTTCATGAAAATTCTTTAAACCCTGTACACAGAAATCAAATAGAGTGAAAACTTAGAATTTTAGATTAGCTTTTTACTCTGTGAGGTTGGAAACAGTGAAATGAATGTTAGCTGCAAGAGGATATAAGGGACACTTGAGTTTTAGGTGAAAACAATGTAGGATAAATTCTGTTTTGTGATGAATTTACCAATTTTTTTTTTTAAAATATATCACTTATGGTTTCAATTTGAACCCTAGACTTCAATCTTATCATTTTCTTAAGTAAATATTCAATACATATGTTTTTAAAAGTAATTAAGTGTTATTCTGGATGTGGTAGTTCATATTTATATTTGTGTAAAGGAGAATAAGAAGTTACTTCAGGAAATTATTGCAGCAGAATATTCTTAAGAAGCAACCTTTGTACTTAAGAGGTAAAAGTGGTGTTGATCTCGAACAGAAGGACTCTAAGCCAGGAGTAATTTGTTTCTTCTGCATCATCTCCAGCACGTTGGATGTGAACAGGTTAGGGTATGATTAGTGGTAAGAATAATTCAAGAGAGCCTGAAACTGAGTATTGAAGAGTGAATTCAAGGATTTCAGAGCCACGTGCTTTAAAACTTGGGGATACTTGGGAAACTTCAGAAGTCAGGCTACTGAAAGTCACACGCAGCAAGGATGGCTTCTGAAAATGTTGTTCTAAGGCATCTGAACCTGAGATTCTTTGACTTTTATGGATGCTCATAGAAGATATGCATATTATAAAGAGCTGTTTGTATGTTGTGAGGCAGAGCAGCTGAAGGGTATTTCATTTTGGGTCAATGGAGAATTAAAGGAGACAGAGATGGTCTGAAGAGTTCCTCTCAAAAAAAAAAAAAAAGATTGGATTGCAGATAGTGCTGATATTTGATGTGAAAAATACATAGAGAGTGCACTCGTGGAGTCTGCTAATATTTCATACAGCTCTGTGTCGGCTGTGCCAGGAGCAAAGCTTCTAACATCAGGAGGGGATTTGTTGTAAAATGCCCTTTTTGACTTGGTTGCTTGGCACAGATTTGCACAGACAAAAGTGCTCTTGGCCTTTTATGCCATTGTTGTGTATGCAAATGGTGAAGAAATGGCTAATCCATTAATGTCTTCAGATCTGACTTTCTTCAGACCTTTAGAACACTCATCCACTAGAAATCTCTCCGAGATTGATGAACGCTTTGAGCATCAGATTAATAATCCCCCCACCTATGTCGTCCTGCCCTCGCAAAGAGGAGAGCGGAGCCGCTTGCACAGGAGGAATGCTAAGTGAACTAGCTCAAGGAATGTCACAGAAATTAAATTATTAATAAAGGAAACGCTGAAGAATAATAGGTCTGTTGTGCAGACTCCTTTTCTTCAGCAGCAAAAGGCAAAAGTTGCAGCAGCCATCGGTTCGCTTTCATCTTCCGAGAGAGAATTCAGAGCGACTTCGAGTCGCTCAAAAGAATCTCGGTTGTGGAATCCAAGGGTGGCATCCTGCAGCCCTTCTGGACTGAGACTAAACAACAGGTTTCCAGTACAACTCCCATCTGTCTTCTTGTGTCTGGAAAGCAAAACTAACCCCTGTTTACAGTTGGGCTTTAGCATTGAGCTGGGGATATTTCAGAATTTAGATTGCTAGAAAAGGCATTGTTTGCTCTCTGCTGGCTGTTCCTAAACAGCATTTAATCACATCTGGTAGTTTAAAAAAATATTGGTGCTATTGCCTTTTTATTCCTGAAAAATCATTACAGAAAAGCGTGGAGCCCACTTCCCAGTCCCAATTAAGGTCTAGCATAAGGGGGTTTTATTTTCTGACTGAGCACTGTGACTTCAGTTGATCTTGAGTCGTACACTACTCTTTTTCCACGTGCAGTAGGCTGTCTTCTCTTCCTCCTCTTCGCCTCCCCTCTCTTCCTCCTCTTCGCCTCCCCTCTCTTCCTCCTCTTCGCCTCCCCTCTCTTCCTCCTCTTCGCCTCCCCTCTCT
>JANIJG010020428.1:25836-40232 GCA_024611175.1 Megaceryle torquata
TACAAACCTCTGCAGGGTGGGGGGCAAGGAGAAGGGGCCAGGCTCTTGTCAGTGGTGCCCTGGGGTAGGACAAGAGGCAGTGGTAGCAAGGGGAAACACAGGGAGTTCCAAATGAGGAAAAACCTCTTCACTGTGAGAAGATTCTAGCTTCCTCTTCAGTTTTCAGATATTATCACGGAATCCTAGAATGGTTTGGATTGGAAGGGACCTTAAAGATCATCTCATTCCAACCTTCCTGCCACGGGCAGGGACACCTCCCACTGGACCAGGTGGCTTAAGGCCCCATCCAACCTGGTCTTGAACACATCTGGTGATGGAGTATCTGGTGATGAAGTTTTTTCTGGGGCAACCTGCTGCAGTGTCTCACCACCCTCAGAGTGAAGAATTCCCTTCTTATTTCTAATCTAAATCTATCCTCTTCCAGTTTCAAACCAGTGCCCCATATCTTGTCACTAGAGGACTTTGTAAAAAGCCCCTCCCCAGCCTTCATGTGGACCCTCTTCAGATACTGGAAGACTCCAGTAAAGCCTTCCCAGAGCTTTCTCTTCTCCAGGCTTGAAAAACCCCACCTCTCTCAGCCTGTCCTTGTAGGAGAGGTGCTTCAGCCCTCCTCTTACGCTTCCAGAGTGGAAAAGTTTAGACCAAGTTATGTTGAGGAGATGACTTTCCTGTGCATTCCAGAATTCTTGTACATTCACAAAGATCTGTAGACTCTGAATTGAATTTCACCAACCTAAAAAGCTGCAGCTGATTTAGTGTCCTCCTTGCACAGAACTTATGCTGCACATCAACTCTTGAAGCCTTCTTGTCTCTGAATGTACTGGTCCTGGTTGGTTACCTGGTAGGTAAGGCCTCGTGTATAGTCTCTGTTCCTGACAACTTCTAACCTCATGTTATTGTTTCTTCTTCTGCCTCCCACTGCAGAAAGTAATCCCGTGAAGAACATTAGATCCACTCTAGTTTTAAATTGCAGAAGTTTTAAACCAAAGATATTAATTACCTGTATTGTTTTCTGGCTTTAATGAATCCTCTCGTACCGGTATGTGGCTGTAATCCTGTCAAGGCTTTGGCTTTTGATTGACTAGGCTATAACCTGGCAACCAAATGCACTTTCCTGCTCACCACAAAGCTGTTACAAAAATATTCTGACATTCTCAAATGTATTTGTCTAAACTTTTTAACTGAAGAGTTTTCGTATTAGACGAATGAAAGGAAGTTGCAGTAACTATGAACAAATAAGTTTCGGTAAGAATGGTGAGGAGGTTTTCAAATGATCAACCCATAAAAAGAGCCTTTTATGTTCTTAATAGATAACATCTGAGATGAAAATAACACTCCTCTGTCTAGGCTCCAGTTACCTCCTGTTTTATTTACTGTAAGGACTCCCTTCTGGCCTTATATTCAGAAAGCTGGTACAAATTTTCCCAAACACATTATTTTAACCCCATCATCTTCTCCTTGCATCCCTTCTCCTATCCCCTTGTTCTGAAGGAAGGCCTCATCCTTTGCCATCTCCCAGTCACTCTGACTTTCCCAGCAAGGTTTCCTTGCTTCTGATGTTTTCCCCGAGACATTTATGTTTTCTTGTACTTCCCTGGGAGGAGATCCTTGGAACTATATGTACATCACTGCCCATAATACTTGCTCAGAAAATTGTGCCTCTTTTTTCTCATGGTGTTTACATAAACTTAACCACAGTTAAGATACTTTCCTTTTAAGATACATTTTTCTTTTGGTGATGCCCTACCATCACAGTCTTGTGTTGTCACCTGCCTGCCTCTCTCTAATCTACCTCTTGTCTCCTGCATTATTCCTCATGTCTGATGAGGAGAGGCTGAGGGAACCGGGCTTGTTTGGTCTAGAGAAGAGGAGGCTGAGAGGAGACCTTACTGCGCTCTCTAACTCCCTACAAGGAGGTTGTAGCGAGGCTGGTATCGGTCTCTTCTCCCAAATTACTAATGATAAACTGAGAGGAAATGGCCTCAAGTTGTGTCAGGGGAGGTTTAGAGTGGATATTAGGAAGAAATTCTTTATTGAGAGAGTGGTTGGGTGCTGGAACAGGCTGCCCAGGGAGGTGGTGGAGTCACCATCCCTGGAGGGGTTTAAAAAATGAGTGAACGTAGCACTTGAGGCTGTGGTCCAGTGGATAGAGAGATGTTGGGATGAAGGTTGGACTTGATGATCCTAGAGGTCCTTTCCAACCAGAATGATTCTGTGATTGGTATCTGGCTGTTGCAATGTATGTCTAAACAGCCTGATTCTGCTTAGACACTGCGTATAATGCCTGATGATGCACGTAAAGGACCATTTCAGCAAAGCATTAAAGGATGTTTGAGTGCTGGGAGCTTCAAAGGATGCAGCTTTAATCACTAATACGTATGCACTTCATTGCTCAGAGAGACCTTCATCAAACTGCAAGACTTTTTTCCTTCTCTCCTTACTCAGTTTCTCCTCTCCCGTAGCACACCTTCTTCAGAGCAGTTCTTCCCTCGTAACTGGCACCATACTTCCCCTTCTCACCGTTTCTTTTTTTTTCTCAGCATATTTACTCTATGCAAAGTGCCAGATGTGCTGGTAGGAATTCTTTTTATCTATGATAAGGAATAGTTTAGCTTTTGTGCCCTGGAGTAGCTGCAGTGAGCCAGGAGAGTCATGGTTAACTTTAGTCACGCGAGTCCCACTTAATGCAAAATGATTAGAAAGCAAATTCCCTTTCTGTCAAAGCTTTTAAAGCAGGAGGAAAATGCAAGACATAATTTAATGTGAGGCTTGTGTTCATAGGTCAGAATAACAAGATAGTGTCTTTTTTTCCAGGCTAACGCAATAAAAGAACACTTGCATGTGGTAAAAACAGTATGTTCTGGACAGCGTGCCAGTAAAATAAAATAAAAAATAAAGGGAGATTATTTTGCAAATTGAAAAAAAAAGCTTTGGTTCGTGTAGATCGACGGCCTTTATTAAACAAGGCTGCAGGTAAAAGGTGTTTCATAAGTAGTAATAACGCCGCTAGCGATCCTGTGAGCTGGTAAGGCCGTAAGATTTTGATGGGATGTAGAATAATTTACTCAGGCTTCTTAGAATTTCTCTGAAAAACTTACACATTTATCCAGAGACGGTTCTGCTTTTCCGGCTCTGCCCCAATTTTTTGTGAACCAGTCAAATTTATCTTTGGGAACAGGCTGTTGTTTTCCCTGATAATGTTAACCAGACTTGTGGGGAGGCCAGACACGGTGGCATTCAAAACAAGTCGTAATTAATTTGAACCATCTTATTTTTCAGAAGGCACCTGGTACTGTGAGCAGAGAACAACCACTCTGCCTCAGTACGTAGGCCGGGGTGAACAGCAGAGGGTCAGGATGAAATACATACACAAACTAAATTGTGAGCCTATAAAAAAGATATTCAGAACAGAGCATTGAGTTCTGATTGCAACAGATGAAAGTTTTGAAGGACTAGCTGCTATATACATTGGCATTAAAGATTTTTCCTTATGAATGATTGTAGTTGATAAGCTGTTTATGATGATGTATCAATATTGCATCATCTAACGTTTGCTTCGTACTGTCATTATTCATTGCAATAAACTTGCCTCTGACATGTGGTATGACTCAACCCAAAGGTCATGATGGAAAAGTGGTTTTTAGTGTTTGAGTTACTTTTATGTTAGATTTTATTACATACTTTTGGCTTGTAGTCTAGTGAAATGCAGGCTGCTTAGCCTAGGCCAGGACTTGGAAATAAAGATGCTTGGTTGCTCAGGGGTCCTGTTCCATGGGCAAGGGATACGCTCCTCTGTCTGAACTCCCTCGCCCTGCTTTGGGACTAGATGGGTTATGGAAACCAGGAATTCATGACTTCATATATACCATGAAACTCTAAAGGCATTTAATGAAAGACAAATCATGTAATTGAATTACTTGTTCACATTTTTACCATCCTGAAGGTGTATGAAACAACAATGAAGCACTATAAAGCTCTGGCTTGGAAGGGCTGAGTGACTCTGAAGTCAAGAAGCTCTTACTCCAGAAAGTTGAGCAAACAGAGAAACCAAATCCAAATGGTCTGTGTCAGTGAACACTAAAATAATACTGGAATGCTGTTCTGTCCAGTTCCTGTTAACGCTGTTGAGATTGGCGCTGGAAGTTTTGCTTTTATCTGGAATGAGGGTCTCATCCCAGGTTCTCCACTTCAGCAGGGTCTGGTCAACTCAGGAGCTCTGTTCACGTTTCTGGTTAGTCTTGACTCTGCTGAGTTTTGACATTGCCTGCAAAGGTTAACTTCCAGTGAGGGTTTAGTATTCCTCCTAAAATGAATAGTTGGGGTTTTTTTTCCCCCCCAACAGACAGAGACAGGGACAGAAATCTAAAAACTTGTTTCCATATAAAATGCATGTGTGTACACAAGAGAAGTTTGGTAGAGTTCTGCTGCTAATGACCTTCTGCTCGACGAGAAGTTGCGGTTGGCAGATGGTTAGTGGTGGATTCATTATCTTTATGCTGGGCCTGTTCCTTGCTTTAGGAAATAATGTGGACTATTGGCCAGTAAATTTGAAGAAAGAACAACATTTTGGTTGGGATTTCTGGCTGCTTTTTGAATGATAGTCATTGCTTGGAATACTCTTCTTAAGTGATTACATTACTGCACACTGTTTATTGCAGCTTCTCAGATTTATAACCTTGCTTAGACTCACTTTAGTCTGATGCTTCTGGGCAAGAATGTGGTTCAAAGCTTCTTGAAATTAGCTGTACTTTAATAACGTTACGGGGTTGCAGTGAACTTCATTTTTAGGAGATGACTGACTTGATGAATGAGAACACTGTGGATAGAATGTGTTCTTTCAGCTCTTGGTCTCCACTCTGAGACACTTAAAAAAGATAACTGAGAGCTGGACTAATTGCCCCAGTTCCTTGTGTAGGCCAGAAAATAATGGCAGTAACTTCTGGTCACTGTTGGTGTGGATTGGAGAAGAACTTTTTATCTGTAGCAAATCCCGTGAGCTTGGTAGTCACGCTAAATTTTAAAACTCATGGAGAAAATGAAGAAAACTGGAAGAGGTCACGATAACTTAAGAAATATTGACTGCAACTTGAACCTGTTTCATTCTGTGCCGCTAATTAGAATTTCCACAATCTCTGTTTTTAGAGGATTACCCCAATGGGACGTGGCTGGGAGATGAAAATAACCCCGAGATGCGGGTCCGTTGCCCCATCACCCCTGCTGACATGCTGCACATCAGCACGAACTGCCGCACGGCCGAGAAGATGGCCCTGACGTTGCTGGATTATCTCTTCCATCGGGAGATCCAGGCCATCTCCAACCTTTCAGGCCAGGGGAAGCATGGGAAGAAACAACTCGACCCTCTCATGATTTATGGAATTCGCTGTGAGTATAGAACCCATGCTTTTTGAATTTATATGATGTAGATAAAGCAGAAACTGCTACTTGCAGCTGAACTGTGTGTTGTAAGAACCCGGTACGTATTGTTCTTGCCAGACAGATGTTTTGTTAGCTTTTTCTCTAATGAAGGAATCCTAATGGACTGGTTTGATTTAGTTTGTTGTGGGTGTTCACCAGAAATTCCTCGATCTGGAAATCTGAATTTGGATTTCTATGCAACTACCATCTGTGAGCGCGCCGAGCGTAGTAAATATGGGAGAAATATTGCTTTCTCAGCAGAGGGAACAGCTAGAAAGCAAATTGCCCACATTTAAACACTTTTCAGTTGTTCAAAACAGCATGCTCCTGAATCTTAGGTTTTATTTTGTATTATTTTGTAAGACTTGCTGACACTGAGGTGGAAGAAATTGGCAGTCTGTAGGAAAGGAGAGATTTAAGTTTGATAAAGCCTGTGGAGTCAGACCAGGAATGCACCTGATGCTGATGTCCTTCTGTCCACTCCAGTGTGCGTGAGTCTTTTGGTAATTAAAGCTATTATGCAGTAATTAACAGCTATTACCTATACTGAGGATGCAATTTTTTGCTAATTTAAAAGGAATCAAATGTGGTTTTCATGTCGAGTCTAGTTCTGGGTGAAGAAGAACGCGGACGTACGTATCTTGCTGTGGTATGGTGGCTTGGTGAATATATTGAGAGCAGCCCAGTCTGTCCCTTGTGCTGTGATGTCAGTATTTTCCAGTGAAGGAGATAAGCAAAGGCATCTCCAACAACCAAGCATCTTGAGTCCAGTGTTACAGCTCTTGTGTGATACCTTTACTGTGAGTGAAAAGAAACAAATTTAAATGTTAGTGTGAAATTGAGAGTCTAATAATGACCAACTTCTACTAATTGAACTAGATTTGAATATACCCGTAGATCATCTTATGTAGGTCACTGATGGATTAGTAGAGTGGGAATGATGTGTTGCACTGGAGTGTTTTTCGGTGCCACTGGCCATTTGAAATGCCAATTACAGCTTAAGAACATAGCCAGAGAGAGCTTATTTTGAATGGTGTTGGAAGAATTTGATGTTGTGTTTTTATGCTTCTGTTAGGGCAGTGTGTTTGATAGTTACGCGGAAGAAAGCGTGAGGAATATTTGATGATGAGAGGAAGGGACTAAGCCGAGGAAGGACAGCCCTATTGACCTGCTTTTGTTTCTAGCCACTTGCTGGCAGCTCAGGAGAATTAACAGGCAAAACGAGCCTATTCAGTTTACTCCATTAGCCCCATTTTTGTCTCATTTGTCTCGCAGAAGTCAGGTTCCTACTGCAAATACATTATTTTTAAGGGAGATTATTATGCAGAGTCCTTTCAATCCCCCAAACCTTTATATCTACCAATCTCATGAGTGTAAATGACCTTGTTCCATTGGGTTTTTCAAACTTAGACTCGTTGACAATAGCTTTTAACAACCTGAGGATGTGAACAGCCTTCTTCCCTTGCTCTAATGTCTCAGCAAGTCACTAGCAGCTCTTTTCCCCGTCGCTAAAATCCGTGAGCACAAATCAATCGAGTGAGTTTATAGCTATTTGTGTAGGAAGACAGGGCTTTTGAAAATGTGAGCATGGGGAAGGAATGTGCTCATGTGACTGACTGCTCAAGCTAGGGATTATGTCATTTATGTGAGGCAGTCTGACCGTGAAGAAATTGGATTATAGAAGTGATCCCTGCAGATGGAAAAGCTCTGCAGGGGCAGAAATGTGCCAGCACTGGATCACGAGCAGCCCGTTCTGAACGATGGGCACAGAAACCACTCTCTGGGTCATAAGCACGGTTTGGAAAGTTTGGATGCAGGTATCTGAAATGCATCTTCATTTCTCCTTCATGTTGCCTACTGTGTTGCTTTCCTTTGGAAACCAGTCCGTAAGGAATTAGGGGTTGTGGATGCCTTCTGGAAAAAACACACCTCAGCTGCATCTGGCCAGAGTTTCCATTCTGGGAACATTACATTAGTGGTTATTGAGATTTGCTGTCGGCAATGACAGGCAATCCTGTGGCAACAAGTGGTGAAAACACCTGTAAACCCGACCAAGCAGCAAATTTAACAGCAATGAGATGGCTCCAAAAATGGCCATTTTGTGTCCTAACTTAAGGCGTCATCACTGCAAAGAAGCTGAAGTTTGATTTCAGCAATGAATTTGTGAGGGAACGTGTGGATGACTCGTAACTTGCAAGGGTGAAATTCTGGCCAAGGTCAGTTCAGTGGCAGAGCTCCCGTGGAGTTCAGCTGTGCCACGACTTCATCCCTAAATATTTATCAGGGAGGTACTGGGAAGAGCCCTGCCGTGTCACATCCACTTTGCTTTACCAGTCCACAGCCCATCTGGTTTTTATTGGTGAAGTGTTGTTCCAGAAAATCTACCAAAAACCGAGCGCGGCGCTGGCGTGGGAACTGAATTAGGTGGTTGTCCTAACAATGTGGTTTGCTTCTGCTGCGAGCAGGAATACTGAGAGGCATTATTTTAAACATAAATGAAAAATCTAATGTCATCAACCTCGCCTCTGCCAATCATAGCTAGAAAAGCTCAAGCCAATATGAGGGATTTTATTTGGCCTTTTTTTTTTTTGCTTCAAGTTTGTCAGCGGAACCGTATTCCTCCTTTTCTTTTCCTAGAAGAAAAAGCAAACACCAACCAAATCTGTATTTAATAGAGGGAATATTTTGTAGAATATGCAGAAAATGAAGAGATGTATGTTTATTAAAAATTCTTGATACACTGAGTAAGATTTACCGCAAAAGAGATGAAAGTTTATCTTTGGAAGTATAAATTTTCACTCGTGGAATAAATTTGCTTGTGGGGTGGCAGTGGTATTGATGTGAGTTTTGGGGCAAGAAACCAAAATGACTTAAATACACTATATGTCATTAAGTAGCTCATTACTTCAACCCTACTAAAAACACAGACATTTCGGGGTGAAATACGATAGAAGAACGTCCCCGGCTGTAATTTTCTTTGCATAACAAAAAATGCAGGTTTTGATCTCTAGAGACTTTATTATTAAATCAATCTCCACAAATGCATTTGGGGGGGGGGGACCCAAAACAACCCAGATTTTGAAATTCAGAGTCTTGGATTTATAAGAAACTTCATATCACAAAACCTGATTTTTACCTGTCCTTTTGGAGGAAAAATAATAAATCCGAGAGGCCTTTTCTGAAGTTGATAAAAGAAAATCTATCAATAGTACTTAGTCTTTAAATCAATCAGAGTAATTAAATGAAAGCACAATTACATGAGTTATTTCCTGTGTGTGTAACTTTGTTAGCCTGTTATTTCTCTGAAAGCCTCTTGCTTCTGCAGAGGTGTTTTTACAGACTCTCCCTGGTTATTTTTTAACGTAACTGTCAGTTTGGGCTAATTAGTAGAAGATCAGTACCTACTAATTAAATGCAGAAGGAGTGGTTGGGTGGAGGAAGGAAATGCAAATTGACTAATTGCCTTCAGGGGAAGCTGTGCCCTTAGTTGAGTTGTGTTATTGGGCACCAGAAATCCTTTTGCAGCTCCATACAGTTGTTTGTTGCTCAGGGGACTATTCATGCTTATTGAACTAACTCTTACATTGAGGTTATAATTATTCTTTAAAAAAAAAAACAAAAACAAAACAAAACACCCTAAAAACAAATTAAAAAAGCCACCAGTAAGCCCCAGTACCTGCAGAGGGCAGGGCACCGTGTTGGAAGATCTATGAGTTGTTAGAGCCAGTTTAGTACTGTTTGGTTGGATTTTTATCTGCTTCCCAGACTACTTTGTAGAGGGAAGTTTTGCTGATTTCCATTGCTGAATTAATTTTTATTTCATCCAGAATATACCCCTGTCGTTTAAATAACATAGGAAAGAAGTGATACCTAAAAATACCTTCTATTAAAGTCTGATTTTTTTTAATTATGGGGTGGTTTTAACTATCTGGTAAATGATGTGTATTCCATTTCAAACAGCACGGAACTTGACTTTTGAAGATGCAACGAAAAATGCAGACTAGAAAGAAACTGGTAATCAAAAATGCAGACTAGAAAGAAATTGGTAATCAAAAATGCAGACTAGAAAGAAACTGGTAATCAAAAATGCAGACTAGAAAGAAATTGGTAATCAAAACTGTGACTAGAAACTGGTAATCAAAACTTGCTGTTTCTACTGTGCCACAGTATTTCCAGTAAAGATGAGACCACTTTTCTACTGGACTAGTTGAAAAAGATGTTAATACACTTTGAGAGAAGACCAAAACAAGGCTGGGTCCTCTTCAGAAGGCTCTTCAAACAGAATTAAGCGTGCTATTGCTTTACCAAATCCACTGACACAACACTGCTTGAGAAGCAAGACCACCCGTGTTGGTTTAATAGGAAACACATTTGACTCCTGCTCGGTTGTGTAACGTACGTGGATGGATGGGTGTAGGTACAGATTCACACACGTAACCCAAACGTGAGGAAGTTTGGGCCAGTTTAAGCAACTTGGAACTCGTCACGTAAAATCTGCAGCCTACAAGAAGTCACTGTATTTATTGCTGGATTTAGGTATATATACACCCACTCATTTTTCCTTTTAGATCCTTTTTTTCTTTCCCTATCTTTCTATATTGGTGGGGTTTTTTTTTTTGCACTTTGTTTCATTTCCTGTTTATAATGCCAGGCTTCATGTGTCTGAGTTGTGAACACGGTCACTGTCAGACTGGATAATGTAGATACAATGGCTTGTAACAGCATTGCACCTATGTGCAACAGAGATCACTACAAGTCTTGGGTAGCAGCAATCGCAGGCGTGATCTAGACCTTGGATTCCATCAGGAGACTGGTGGAAAACTTGAAGAAAAAGTCAAAATGTTTCAAATTGCCATTTTGTCCTGTCTCTTAATATTTCATCGGGACTAGAAAATGAGGAATTTCTGTAGCTTGGATTGTTGCTGCTACACTGACTGTCGTTGCCATCTGTCATCCCCCTTGACAGACCAGCTAACTCAAGAATGTGTCACACTCTGGAGGTTTTGGGGGGAAGAGGAATGGGCTACTGGCAGTGCTCACGCTAGGAGCTTGTTGAGGATCTCTGATGTTTTCTTTTTAACCCGTGCTTCTGTCTCTTCATTATATAGGACATTAACTTATCTTCCAAGCTATAGTAGTCTGAAAAGAAGTAGCGTGGTTTGTATTCGCATGGATGAGCTAATCTTGTGGTCCCTGGAAATGCTTTCTGCCAACATTTTCTCCTCCTAGTAATAAATACCACGGACTGTAGCTCTTTGGAAAGAAAAGTTGTGTTCGGCCTGTTCCTCTGAGGACTGTGGTGTTACCAGATGCCGTAGTGTGTTTCTCCTCCTGGCTTAGAGGTAGGACAAACTTCTTTTTGCAGTTTGAAAGGTTGAGTTTACAAGCAGACAGGAATTTGCCCAGCTCTGCAGCATCGTGCCTGTGGCAGATGGGGGAGTTGAAGCAGGTTCTCCTGAGCTGTGAGCTACTCAAAACAGCTCCTCTGAATCTTAGCAAGTGGGCCACCTCCCCCTGATGGTTTTGAAGAAGCTGCTTTGAGGTTCATTTTGAAGTCCCTAAGAGTGGTGACTCTTGTCAGGGGCAGAACTTGGGAAGAGAGGAGGAGAATTTGCAGAGGTGTTGAACTATCTCGTACTCAAGAATGAGAACCAAAATCTGAGAGTTCAGCACATCTTCCAATGGAAAGAAGTGAAAGGAAGCATTTCTGCTGTGCTTTCCTCATCTCCAAAAAGCTGCCTTTTTCTGTTGTGCGGCACCTCGGGGAAAGGCCTTGCGATGCTGCAGCGCTGCTTCCCTCAAACCCATTGTCTTCCCCAGAGCTGCAAAAGTCTGGCTTCGGTTCCAAATAGCTTCTGCTTTGTGAATCAATTCGATGCTGCCACATGGAGGGAAGTGATAACCTCTTTTGAGGCTAGAAGATAATATGAGAACCCGTCGAGTTTATCTCGGCACCGCAGTTCTCATAAATGGCATCGGTGCTGGCACTTGCCTACTGACTTTGTGCGGTGCTCCAAGGCTGGCTGCTGTTTTCATCTTTCCTGAGCACTTAGGATTATTTCAGTTACTTTCTGGGCCAGTTACTGTTTAATGAGCTGAAATCATGGAATGGTAGGCGTTGGAAGGTTCCTCCAAAGATCAGCGAGTCCAAGCCCCCTGCCAGCGCAGGATGAAACTAGAGGAGATCACATCACACAGAAATGCATCCAGATGGGTCTTGAAGGTCTCCGGAGCAGGAGACTCCACAACCTCTCTGGGCAGCCTGGGCCAGGCTCTGTCACTCTCACAGGGAAGAAGTTTCTCCTCATGCTGAGGTGGAGCTTCCTG
Organism: Megaceryle torquata; assembly: GCA_024611175.1. Lineage (NCBI taxonomy): Eukaryota > Metazoa > Chordata > Aves > Coraciiformes > Cerylidae > Megaceryle > Megaceryle torquata. The sequence goes on from JANIJG010020428.1 coordinate 37,579, forward strand.
TGCTGGAGCTTGGATCCATTGTCACAAGTGAAAAGAGGCTGCCCCTGCCTTCTTGGTGCCCAGCCCTTAGGGATTTATAGACATTAATTAGATCCCCTCTCAGGCTTCTCCTCTCCAGACTAAAGAGCCCCAGGGCTCTCAGCCCTTCCTCGGAAGGCAGGTGTAATAAAGGCAGCAGTTTGGGGAAATCAGTGGTTGGCGGGGTGTTTTCTCTCTCCTCCCCACACCTCTCCCCTTGTTCTTGTGTTATACGTGATGAGTTGGAGTCCTTGAAGGTTAAGCAGCTGCTCAGCCCGTCAGGTGCAGCGGTGGCTGCACGTACCTTGTTTGCACATGATGTGCTGTCAAGCACAAAAGAAGAAAACAAATACATTCTTAGGTCCCTTGGACCACCTTTTTCCAGCTGATGCACAATTGTTCCATCCTGACAAGGCTTTTCTGCTTTGGCCAGACCTGTGTGACATTTGTGTGGATTTACGCTGGTCCTCACGCCTTGAGGGGCAGCTAAAACCAGTCAGATAAGTCTGTGAGCTTAAAAGCACTTTTCTCGGTGACTTTTAAGTGTTGCTTCAGGAGTCTACAAATGAAAAAAAGGGCAAGGTGTGTCATTTGTAGGAAAGATGTGCTCATTGGGAAAGCTACTGCTGCAAATGTGGTAACTTAGTGCATCAAGTGCTGGTTTTTAATAAGGAGAATCAAGGGGGTTTTGCCTGGACTTCAGAAGTTATCACACATCCTTGTATTACCAAACCCCAAACCTGATGTCATCAAGGACTATTGAACCGTTTATAGTCAGTGTGTCGAGTGTGATGTCCTAAGATCATCTTTAGCAATGCTGAAGGTCCACCTGAGCTATGAAGGTGCAAGTGAAATAGATGAGGGCTCAGTATGACGATTGTACTATGGGCTGGCTCCTCCACGTGTGGAACTTCTCTGCCATTGTGACTTGTTACTCCGGCATCAGCGTCCCTATAAGGTCCAGTTCAGATGGATGCAGAGTGTGTTTTACTCTCACCATCTGCAGAGGAAGCTGGTGGTTACCCAGTATCACTCAGGCTCAAACCCCACGTAAAGAAAATGTCCTAATGAGCTTCCAATGGACTCTGGACGAGAAATATTTCCTTTACTATCAAAGGCCTATAAATGACAAAATCAGCCTTTTACGGTGGGGTTTTAGAAGCTGTGAAGAGTCTCAGAAAGTATTTGATCCCTGACATTTTGTGAGGAAAAGCAGCTCGGCCGCCAAACGCGGACTGATGGGTGCAGAAATGATGCACGTTCATCTGGAAAAGGCATCGGTGCATGCGAGGAGAGCTGCGATTTCAGCAGATGTCATAAAAGGAATTCCAGAAAGTTGCACAGCTTTGCCTTTCCTGGCTTTGAACGTTCTTTTCTCCATTTCACAAGGGTTAAAAAGTGAAGCGAGGAGATGCCTCAAGCTGACTGCAAGTGAAATGTAAATAAATTCCCGCAGTGTTCAGGTTTCTGTCGTGCCAGTCCTTTCCAAACCCACAAGCTCCTTCGGAAGGGGAGAAATTTTCGTTGTTGATTCATCAGTGAGTTTTTCTTGGCGGCACGTGTGGTGGCGTTTGCCATCCAGATGGGCTCCCGAGGCGCTGCGGCGAGGGCTTATGTAACGGGGTGGCTCGGGAAGGGGGTGGTTAAAGCAACAACCCTCCTTTTTCCATCGGTCCCGTCAGTTCCCATTGTGCTGCTGGGTAACAAACCGGCCGCTTAATCGACTCCTCTGTAAAGCTGCGGTTATCAGAAATGACCTGACGCGTGGTTATTGGCAGCAGCTTCTTAAACCCAGAAGCATTTATTTTGATCGAGCCTCATTACTTCAATTTAGGTGATTCCATTTGTTTTGAGCATCAGACTTTGCTTTCAAACAGTAAGTTGATCCTTTGGCAATGAACACATCATGTACTTAGGTACGTTCCATTCCAGAAGGGAATGACGTCTGATAAACCTTGTGGGATTGTTTCTCCCAGTGAAAACAGCAGGATCTTTGCTGGCTGACTGATAGTAAATGAATGCTCTGACGTTTTGAATGTGCAAAACTAAAAGGTAGATTTAACCGAAGGCTTAAAAGCACGATATCCTCTAAGTGTGTTTTAGTATCCTAAAAGAAAGGCATAGTTATCATGAGCACATTAGGTGTTTTATTTGGAAGGAGGTTGTTAGTGGCCGGGTAAGTCAGACAAGCATTGGACTCCTTAGGTCCTAATCTTCACGAAAAGCCATTTCAGATGAAAATGCTGGTGCAGCCTCTATGGAATGCTGCACTTTTTAGCTGTACAGCTGTAGCCCTATGGAACGTGCAGTTCTGCTTTCATACCGAGACCCCAACGTTGCAGGAATAGATATCTTTTGGGAGGAAATGAAAACAATGGATTTCTCTCGCCAAGGTATCTTGTTTTATTTGCTGTGTCAGGATTTTTGCAAGAGGTTTTTTAAGCAGTGTGTTTTCTTTTAAAAATGGGGGGGAAATAGAAGCAAAGAGAAGCTGCTCTGCAGGGGGGCTGGACTTGATGATCTCCGGAGGTCCTTTCCAACCCCCACCATTGATTGATTCTGTGATGATGATTGATTGGTGGCGATTCTGTGATTGATTGGTGGCGATTCTGTGATTGATTGGTGGCGATTCTGTG
>JANIJG010020428.1:60623-79472 GCA_024611175.1 Megaceryle torquata
CTGCGCTGCTGGGCCCCCTGCTCTGGGTGACCCTGCTGGATGGAGCAGGGGGGTGGCACCAGAGCATCTCCAGAAGTTTTAGTCAATGCCATTACACAGAAGAGTCTAAAGTAGGATAATGAAGGATTGCTTAAAAGGACTTACATATTTGCCAGAATATATATATATATTTTTTTTTTAAGGAGTGCATGGAAGTGGAAAGGGGTTGAGAAGAACTTGGTTGAGAGGAACTCCAGCCGGGAACTGTAAGAATCATAGAGAGGAAATTACAGTAGTGAGCACATTTTTCCAACATAAAAATGTTGCTTTTAAAGTGAGAAGAGGAAAGAAAGAGCTCAAGTGTGGACGTAAGGGACACTGTGAGCTTCAGATAGGGTTAGAAAGTCCAGGCCTCCCCTAAGCCTTGCCCATTCCCATTGTGTACCTGGATACCATATGACTTAACTGGAAGTTGAGGAGCTAACCCTGGAGAGTGATTGCTTTATGGAACTAGACCCTAATTGCTTTAAGCTACTGTTCTCAAACTTGGAAAACAATGAAAGAATAGTTCAATAAATGAACATGCAAAACTCTTTTTCCCTCCTGTCATGTGAGAGCATTCCCAGGGATACAATGCCCTTTCTGCAAGAACTGGGTGCAAAGGTTCCCTTTCCACTTCGCTGTTGCCTTCACTTTATGGTATTATCAAGTGAATTTCTTTGTCTCGTGGTCTCCCTGTATATTTAAAAGAACACATCTTCTCTGCTGCTGCATGGATCCTTTTGAGATTCAACTGATGACTGAAAAGTATTTTTTAAGCCTCGAAAGACAAGTTAGAAGGGAGTATTACATGAAATACTCCGATATAACAGGCAAAACGGTGACGTTTATAGATGTGATGAAAGTTTGCCTCATTAAAAGATCTGGACCTGTCGCAGAACCACAGAATGTTCATGGTTGGAAAGGACCTCCTAGATCAGAGTCCAACCATACCCATAACAAAAAACACCTAAAAAAACCCCAAACACCCAAAGAAACCCCAAAATCTAAATACCTGTCAATTGCCCTTTAAATTGGTTGTGGAATTCAGGAAAAAAAATCGACTATGACCCACAACCACCATCTAAATGTTGTCACTATTTGTCAAACTTTAGAGGGGTCCTAGGTTGAAAGAGATGAAAACGATGTTGCTTTTTCAGTTCTGAGGATTGACACCTATAGATCAGGCTGAGAGTCATTGGTAAGGTAATAGTTATTTCTGCTCTCTATCTATAAAATCAGATCAGTATTGATTTAGTGAACAAGCTGAAAGGAGCATCCTCCAAGGGCAGGTATGGATCTGCAGAGGATGAGCGAGCCGTTCTTTTTTGGAATGCTGCGTGATACAAAGGTGGCAAAAGTCACCTTCCTCCCCCTCCCTTTAGTCAAAAAGGATTGGTTATATTTGCAAATGCTATAAATGGATCTTTGAAATGTGCACTGCTTTTTCCTGGGAGCCCTGAGAGCTGGATGTTAAGGAGGGAAAGTGATTCTAATCTCAGCGTGGACTGGGCTGTGCTATAATTTTATATACGGTCCCTATTGTCAGAGCGATACTCTCAGTATGTTCTTTCTCCCTATAAATAGACAGTTTCCTTCCAAAGGAAATGAAACTGTTTGAAATAGAGGGATCTGTGTTTCTTTGAAAATCACATGCAATTGTTCTTGCATTATAAAATAAGAAGAGCCTTTGACAGAATTCCAAACGATTATCTTTAATCTCTGTCTCATGCAGACATATTAAAATGAACACAAAGCCTTATAAACCCTGAAGTAGGTTATTTAGAATCCAATCTCCCTTCAGGTAAATCACAGTAGCAAAGACTTCGCTGGGCTAGTCGGGATGCACAAGGAATTCCATCCACTCTTATCCATGTTTTGATCAGATGGTAGGCTTGATACCGTTCTGAAGTGCTGGGTATGGCCAGCAATGCAAAGTATTAATGTTATTAAAACTGTTAGGGCAGGTTCTCCACGAACAGAGCCCAGTGTAACTGCATTCGAATTGATGACTTCATGCCAGTTTACAGCAGCTTGAGAGATAGCGTTTAGCAGGGTGCTGTGCTTTGTAGCTGTGTGACTGGACAAAGATCTGTGGATACTTAGAGATACCTTTTAAAAGCTCACTCCTAAGTGAGTAGTTAGTCTTGGCGTGTCTGTTTTAAGAACTGAGTTTCCAAGGTCTTTAAATGGGATGAATGTTTCGGGTGCGATGCTCGTCTGCCAAAGCAAGTTACTTCCCATGCTTTGTGCATCAGTCAAAAATGCAGACACCTCATCTGCAGAGAAAGGCACTACATAAATGTTAGTTATTATTATGCCAATTTTCTTTCCTCTTATGGGAAAACGAACCATTCTTCACAATCACTCTGCTTATACTTTGTCTAAAAAGATGGCAAACTGTGGATGCACCTGTTTTTTTTGAAAGCTGTCTTTAATATTCTTCACTGACTAAGCATTTTGCTTCCGTACGTTAAGCTGTATTGAATTCAAGGTAATAGCTTCTTCCTCTAGTCACGATTTTCTTCTGATGCTCCTTGGTGTTTTCTTTTGTTGTGGATCCCACAGGGCCATCTCCACATAGCCCAGGTTCCTCAAGGCGAACAAGTCCAAATCACGCAGGACAGTGAGGTGAGCCAAACGTTTTGGGTGTCTGGGGAGCAGATGTTGGCCAGAATTTAGGGCTCCAGTTCTAAAACTGTACCTCTGAGATCTGCTGTGGTACCTGGCAGAGACCAACGTGGGTAGAAGTAAGAGCACGTGGTGGAGCCAGGATGAAATATACTTTATGACAGTAAATGCAATATGCTATTTTTGCCCCTGGGGTTTTTTGATGTTTCTTTTTCTTTTGTTGTGGATGGTCTTTGCTGGAAATTTAGTACTTCCAGTACTTATTATAAGAGACCAGTTTAGGTGCTTGCCCTGCCATTGAGGAATGAAATTATTTTAGTTAGGTTTATATATAAACTAAATGCTTTCAGAATTCTCAGTGTCTTTAATTGTGGCAACTGTTGAAGAGGAGTTGGAGAAACCTTCAGACACCATCCAGTAAAGATATTGCAGAAGGAAGTGAGCTTACCTTCATTACTGATCAAGGAACCTGGCATTGCAATATTTGCACTTCTTTTTTTTTTTTTTTTTTTACTGGATAAATCCAGTACTGAACCCTCCAATTTTGACTTTTTTCTCCTCCCCACTCAGGCAAGTGAGCTATTAAAAGAATTTACCTGAGTTGGCTATTTAAGAATATATAGAGACTCCTCACTGCTGTTAGGTTTCTTATTTGCTTACATGAAGAAGCAATAACAAAATAGAGTTAAACATAAACAGAGACTACAGTTTTAATGTCTCATTTCCCTGTGGAGTTTTTTTTTATACTCAATATTAAGCATTTCTGCTTGTTGGCTTAATTTAATCTGTTTCCAAAGTACCCTAAATCACATCTCATAAACCCACTTTTAGTGCGGAGGAATCCTGTTAACACAGGGAGCTATTGCAGGATAAATATTATTGTAAATACGATATAAAATATTATAGTTGAAGGCAGTCGCCTTTGAAGGGCTTGTCAGAGCCAGAGAGAAAGAAGAAAGGGTCAAAATATTCTGGGTCTGAAGGAACACACAGTGTGCTGCAGTAAAACCAAAGCGATTCTTGGGTAAAGAACCACTGAAAAAATGATGATTCAGCAGCTACTGGTTGTAACTGATCCTGAGATTCAAGCACACGCCGGTGTCAGCTGAAGCTCCCATGTGTAAGACTTTGAAGGGCTACGTTTGTCCATGACAGATGAAAACATCTGGGTTGAAATTCATTACAATGTACACAGCTTCAAATAAGAAGTGCTGCTAGTGAGAGAAAATGAAGAAAACACGCAAATCATTGATATACTATTTACCCCCCCCCCCCCAAAGGAATGTGCTGTTTCACTGCAAGTCTCTGTGTTTAGCAAGCTGGTTTTTTTCTTAATCTAACTCTACTCTTGAAAAAAAAAAGCCTCTCTGAGCATATGAATAGAAACTTCATTTTGTAAAGATACTGCTTTCCTTTCTACACTTTGTAGCTCCAGCTCCCTTAAAAATACTTCACATCGCTGAGATTTTATTTGGTAATAGATAAAATACCTGGACTAAAACTGTGTTGGTCTTTGGTATCGAATTTTGATGAAGTAAATAAAATGTGTTAGCACGGGCAGTAACTTGATAACAATAAATAGTAACTAGCATTCCATGCATGTAAAAGTGCTATACAGCTAATTCTACCCGAGGAAAGGTTTGATTTCCATTTGAAGTTTTCTATAAGTAAGGAAAACCAAAAAGTTTCCCTTCAAAGCCAGCAAACAAACTTTACATAAAAATACTTTACATCAGACAGTAACTTTCAAACAACTTTCATGCTGGTGCTGAAAAACCCTCCTTGCTTTTTAGTCTGTTTATCCTCTGTGGTTAAAGTGCTGACCGTGGAATTGTAGTGGGATTGCCAAAATAACCCTCAGTAGAATTTCCCCAATTAATAGTTTTCCTTAGTACTGGAGTTGTTTAATCATGAGATGAGAAACAGGCTGTTTTGGGGACAGAGTGACTTTTGAAATTCCAAAGTCTTGTTTATTGTCAATGCTCTTATTTTACAGGGAAACCTGCAGATCCATCAAGTTCACGTGGGTCAAGATGGACAGGTAGGAACAGTGCTGAGTTTTAAGCAGCGTTTCACTTCGGTCTTTAATGATGCAGTTGGAATGATCTCACGTTCTAAGTGTCTGTTTTCAAGAGCAAAATCTGTTCTGGTCTTTCTGTTTAAATAAACAACTCGTAAAATGATAAAACATAAGCTAAGTATTTTGTCTAGGGACTCCAAGTGTTGGACTAAGCTTATTTCATTACTCTTGCAAGACACTTTATCACTGTGGTTTATACCTTCTTGTCTTTGGCCTCTTCACTCTTACATTTCCTAACTGGATTGATTCTGTTGTGTACGGTATGTTCTTTGCTCTGTTATCAACTGTCGCAGTGGCCAGATGTGGACCCAAGAACATTTATTGCTGAGGTTTAAGCAGCTATTTTTTCATTATATGGCTATCTTGGGAGAAACTGATCTTTCACATCTGCTTTTGTTCTTTTTGATAAGGTGGCTTTATTAGGTGCTTATGCATACATGAGGTAAGAAAAAGCAGCTTTTACTTTGAGTGATGAGTCAATAAGTGATTAAATTAGCAGAATTTCCATGTCGGGTGTCAGCATTTGGTCTCACGCTTTACTAAATGTTGAGCTATATTAAAATATCCACAGCAGAAAAATACTCCTGTAAGAAGCTTTCTAGCCAGGCCACTTGAATAAATGCATTACGAGGGGTTTTTTTTTTTGTTCCTGTTGAATATTAAGTTGTGAGACATATGGCTAGAACTTGAATACTGTCCTGAATTCAGGGCTCACATCAAGAAGGTTCTTGAACTCAAATGCCCTGAGAAGCTACTGGTACTCTGAACTTTAGACCACGTACAGTATTTGTGTGGGGAAGCAATCTGAACTTGTGTTTAAAAAAAAAGGAATAAAAAAAAACCCCAACCCAACACTGGAAGTGATCTTTACTGAGACTTTAATCAGAAGTACTTTTGCAGAAGTGAGACTAGGAAAGGTGATTTTTTGGAGGCACTTCAGAAGCTTTGTTTTAGTACTTGCAGTTCTTTTCTCCTTCTTTGTGAAGTATTGCTGTCCAAATTACATCATCTTACAAGGCTGATATCGGGTGCTGTTATGTCTATCCAAGAGTGGCATGTAGATTAAGTTACTTTTACTTTTAAATTATAGCCCAGTCTCATTATTTCCCCCCTTGAAATATCTATTCCTAACCAGGATTCCACAAATTGCATCTCTGTTTCTTAAACAGAACCAAAGAATGTGGTTTAAAATGTTGCTGTGAGCTCATGCTGGTTTTAAGGGAAATTCTGGGATGACCATATTTTCCTGCACCCCCTCCCCATGTTAGACAGGGAGGGGTGAATCCTTTCATACACCAGTAGCACTGAGCTGCATCTAAAAGAGTCACAGAGTGGAAAAAACACCCAGTAACCTCCAGAGTAGTAAAAACCTTCTAAACTCTAAATGCCTATCCTAAAGTATGCGTTTGTACACGTGTGTACGTGTGTCTGTAGGTAGGGACTGGTGATAGATGCTGCTTGGAGTCAGAGCACACACAAGATAGGGAAGAAAAGCATGATTTAACAGATTATTGTCGTGGAAATCAACCTCAGCTTATCTATAGAAAGGCATCTGTACTATTATGTAGCACATCATATTTGGGATAATCTTGGTTCTGGCTCTACATGTGTAAGAAATCAGTTCAGCACCCAATTTTTGGGCCTCTAACTCTCCTCTGGGCCCTGCTTTTCACCTTTCCTTGAAAGCAAAGGGTGAAGTGCTGGGGTTTGTTTCCTTCGTGCACTCAGCTGCATTTTGGTGCAACGTGCAACTGCTGTCCCCAGCTCCATCTCTGCACGTTCACAGGGACCCTCGAGCTCCTCCAAAAGTATTTGCCACTGAACTCTTTTCCAGCAGACCCACAAGTAGGAGCACGCAAATATTGAGGGGATTTTTATCTGCACTCTGCATTGGATCTTGAAACCTTGAGCAGCAGTTGAAGCCACGTGGGCCTGTTTTGAAGAGGCTGAGTAGTGCTCACATGATGCCTTGTGATAGCTCTGGGACACGAGGGGGTCGAGGGGGGAGATCTGGGGCTCAACTGCCTTCTGCTCATCAGCTGGTCTGTTCTAAGCGACCATTTATTGGAGCTATTAGCTCATAAAAATTGCAAAGGAAAACGAGTTAAACTAAACTGTGCTTGTGGTTTAAGAATGGAAGTTGAAACCGATACATTTTCCTTGGCACTTGCAGTGGGATAAGAGCACAAAGCCCTGTCACAGGATACGGCTCAGTGGTAATGTAAGTCATAACAATCCGGTAGCTCGCAATCAGCCGTACATGACCTGTGATCAAAGAGACTGCTGTCGTTCTCCCACCTGTCCTTTGCTTTTCAGGAGAAGGGGCTTTTTTCTTCCGTGTTTTGAACTCCAATGCACTCTGCCAAGGGACACTGAAAGACTGTTGAATAATGTGGCACTCGTCATTGAATAATTTTAGTTGCCTAATATATGCTTACTAATGGCACTGAGCTTGGCTACTAAATATTCCCTTTGAAAATTCATCTCGCGCTGCTGTTCTCCACATGTTACTGTACACTCAACAGATGTTAGGTCTTCCCTCTGTTCAGGTGAGGTTTAGTGCTGCTGCCTGTCACTCCCAATCACCAGCCAGAGGTTTACAAGCAGCTGGGACCGCAAAGCGTAAAGCTGTTAGCTTCCTATGAACTAAAGCATAAAATGGCACAACGCTGCTGTGACGTTTTAGCAGTCGAGTTACCACGGTGATAGATAACATTTGAAGCTTTGCAATACTAGCTCGAAATATCTTCTCTGCAGAATGCTGCCAGTTGGTGATTTTAACCCCCCCACCCCCATCAATTATCTGTCCTGGTAGTTGCACTGAGTTTAGATGTTGTTTTTCTGGCACTGTTGTACGTGGAACTAATGAAATTGCTCCAAAAAGAACGTTCTCTACCTACACATGTGTTCTATTAGCTGAAAAGTTTCATATTTCAGTGCACGTTTAATAAAAATACCAAACTGCAAAAATAATTAGGCTTCATATTAACTAACACTTGAAGCCTTAGACCAGGGGGATTATTATTTTTTTTTTGGCGTTTTCATTTTATATTTAGGAATTAAACCAGTAGTTCCCTAATTTGTCTTTCTCTTTCCTCTGATTATCTGCCCTCCTTTATCCCTAACTCCATTCTTTTCTACCTTTGAGCTTCAGTGTTCTGCATCCCGGGAGGGTTCAACCTGTGTCCTGCACAAGCTGACGTGGTGCCACAGTGTTCAGAAATATATGTGGGGTATAAAGAGACTGAACAGCATCGTTTCAGCAGTTTGACATTGCTTGGTTCTGCATTTTAGACGTTCCATTTTGTACATCCTCACAGCCAGCGTTTCTCCAATTTAGAAATTAATTAAAATGACACCAGGCAAATGGTCTTCAACTAATAGCCTTAGTTTTTAAATTAAAAAGTTAATGCACTTGAAAATCTGAAATACAATCGTGCTTATTCCTGGAGAGCTGACAATCTGTTCTGCTCAACGAATGAGAAGTTAAGAAGAGTAGCAGCATTTAGTTCACTTAGTGGCAGTACCTGTAGGTAAGTCAGAGAGAAGTAAGCAGCAGGAGAATCCCAAACAAACAGAATGGATGGGAAGTTTAGTAGCAAAAATCTGGCTGGTGTAAAATGCTCTTGGTAGTCAGTCTTTTTACTATCTCCACACGAAGAAAACACAGAGAATTAGACATTAGGAAAAAGCTCTTTAATCTGAGGGTGATAGATCACTGGAGTGGGTTGCCCAGGGAGGTGGTGGAAGCCCCATCCCTGGGGACATTCAAGGCCAGGCTTGATGAGGCTCTGAGCATCCTGCCCTAGTTGGAGATGTCCCTGCTTATTACAGGGGCGTTGGACCAGATGACCTTCAGAGGTCCCTTCCAACCCAATACATTCTATGAATTGTTTCTACTACATTACTTTTTTTTCCCAAAAGAAACTTGAGATCTTATGTAGTTGTAGACCAAGTCTCTTCCAGACAGGTTTGTCATCAGTGGTGCGCTGAGACCCATCCATAACATCTATGTAGGGAGAGAGGGAGTCACATTAATAACACATTTTTCTGCTGCTTCACGAGGTATTTGCACAGAGCAGTGATTTTTCTGAACTTTTCCTCTTGACTTTTATGGCAGCTCGGAGGTGGTGGAGAATTCAGATACAGGGCTGTGGAGGTAGCACCACAAGAAAAGCATCCTCGTAGGTGTAAGGAATCGTACGAGAGCACACGGGGCTGTGCTCAGGAAAGGTGTTCGTGGAAAATTGCTGTAGTGATGGAGAAACCACGACGGATTTCAGTGGCACGAAGTAGCAGCCAAGCTGCTGCTGGGCTGAAAGATTAGAATATAGATGTGCAGGAGAAGGAGATCAGGGAGAGTTTGTCTTTAATGTCCTCAGGAGGAGCATGACTGCTGTCTCATTCAGATCTGTTTTCAATACAGGCAGTACACCCTGTAATACAGCTCTGAAGGAGATATGACCTCATCACCTCTGTTTCAAACATCTGTCCTCTTTCTGTGCTCTGAAGCGAAGGGCAAGCTGTTCAGTCTGAGAGGAATGGAAAAGGGGGAGAAGTGGTTCCAAATGTTCAGGGGGAAAAAAAAAACCCAAAACCCCAACCCTCTGCTCTAGTATTTCCACGTAATATCCAGTGAATCTTATTTGTGCTTGGATCAAACTAAAATGAAAATAGATTTGTGTTCTCATTCACAAACCCACGGGACAGTCTTAGACCAACTTTTAACACCCAGTTCTTGTATCTCTGTCTACTCCCCCCGATCATCACTGAGATACTGACACCTTGCTTTTCACTGAGGGGCTTTTTAAGGTCCAGTTTACTCCCCAAGTCCAGCGTGATTTTTAGTGATACGAACAAAACCCCGTTGACATATTAACTCAGGTTCTGCTCACTTCTAGGCATTTTGCAGAGATTATTTTATTGGGAAAGAAATGGCTCAATATATTTTATAAATATGCATTTTAATTGCCATTACTAAGCCTTGGAGTAGTTGCTGCAGTTCCTGGTAATATTATCAGCTTCAATAATAATCTATTATCCAAAACAGAGGAAAGAACCATCTCCCACTATTCTTCATTTTAAGCCTTTGGAGTAGTTGCTGCAGTTCCTGGTAATTTTATCAGCTTCAATAATAATCTGTTATCCAAAACAGAGGAAAGAACCATCTCCCACTATTCTTTACTTTCATATAATGCATCTACTAAAAAAATTTGAGATTTATAAACTACTAAACTTCCTTATCCAAGTTTCTCAGTCGAGACTGAATACAAAGTAGGAGTCTTTTTTTTTTTTATTATTATTATTTTATTTTTCATTTTCCCCCCTAATTTTTCAGCAGTAGAGGGCAGTAGTATTAAGACAATTGTCAAATTACTTTCTGGGCTAAAGCTTGAAGAAATAAAGAGGAAATTCGAAGGGCAAGAAACGCGCTGCTCCGACATCACCCGCGGAAACTGTCGTACCGTGGGGACAGAGGCGCGTTCACAGCCGTGAGTTTTTTTTTTTTTTCTTCTTCCTGCATGCATTGCTGGCATCGGGGCTGCGTGTTCATGGGTCTCAGCTTGGGCTCAAAGAAAGGAGGATGGCCAGAATCTCTGCACCAACTGCCCTAGGAGACCCCAAAAGGCTTTTTCTTGTTTCAGCATATCTGCATTGAATAATCTGCCCGGAGAAAAGAATGGGATTGTTAAAAATAAAAAGAATGAAATGAAAAATAACCCAAATGTAGTTCAGTTGAAACATTAAAAAAAAAAAAAGCTCGTATGGTTTGGAGAAAAAAAAGATTATTCCTAACTGATCTTTCTTACTAAAAGGTTGTACTAAAGTCAGGTCAGCTCTGTCTTTAGGAGGAACAGTTTTGAAACAAAATGTGCTTTCTGCAAATGTCACATGTTTTGCACAATGTATTTATGGATAAAATCAGATTGCTTAAAATACTTTTTAATTTAAAAACTATTCCTTTTTTTTTAATTGAAGATAGTCCTTTCTGCACATCAACTCTTTAATTTGTCATTCCATAGAAGAGGCGTTCGCTTTGTTCCTCGAAGTAGCTCATCACAAACACTCTCCTTACTTTTTAGTTCTGAAAACTTAATTTGCTAAAGAAAGTGGTATTTTAGAAAACTACAATTGAGAAATTTAATTTTCAACCAGCTTTAAGTGTATTAAAACTGACAAATATGTGTGGATTAAAAAACAACTTAAAGAAAAACCTACTAGTTAAGTGATCAGTACCATACTAGATATCTTTAGAATTATTAATATAAGAAAACCAGTAACACATCCATGTTATTAAGTATGGATAACTGAAAAAGCAGCTGGAATAAACTGTGTTAGGTGTAGTTTAACTACAGGGTTTAAACTGTCTCTGTAGTAGTTTTGCACCTACTTTGGAATTGTGAAGCGGGGTAAGATGCTCTCCAGTGGGATTCAGCTGGTCTCCAGTAGGATTCAGCTGGTCTCCAGTGGGATTCAGCTGGTCTCCAGTGGTCCTTGTTGTCACCATTCTGCAGAAGATTCCCACAACAAATCAATGCAAATTGTTTCTTCCAGGCTATTATAATTTATGGCAGAACAACAGGATTCTTCTTTCCCGGCACGAGGAGACAGTACTCAGGGAAATACAGTCCTTTAGTGGCAGTCAACAAAACATAAAATAGGGAGGGGAAAAAAAAATAGAGAAGGGGAACTGCTACTTAAGAGATATTGGTGATATTCTCTGTAGCTTCAGAATGCAAAGCTAGGTCTGCTGTATAGCTGAAATTGCCATATGTTTTCTACTACATCACGTAATTTATCCGCTTTCGGGGAAAATGATGAGTGATTTAGAAGCTCATTGGAAGTCAGCAGGCCTTGCTCTCTACTTGAGTTAGCAGTTTCAAAAGACGCCTGCGTTGCAAATCCGGGGAATCCCGTATTGTTCCGTTAGGATTTCAGTCCCAGTGCAGTCCTGGTGACAGGACCTTTTCTTTTTCCGTCTGTGCCGCTGAGTTGGGGGAATCCTTCTGCCTGTCTCGGAGAGCCTGGAAGCAAAGGCATTATTTTTATAACCATGCTAATAGGTGCTGGTTCTTTGTGTCTAGTTGTCCTTCTGTCCCAGTTCGTGATGTAAAGTATCAGAAAGGAGTTACTGGATGACTTCAGTTCACTAATCAGCACTGAAAGCTGTAGCAGATACTGATAGCCACGCTGCTTGGAGAGTAGCTTCAATTTTTATTCTTAAGGTTTTAAATTTCACAACGGCTAAAATAGTTTCAGGTTTTCCATCCTTTAGAGAAAAGAAACAATTATTTTGCTAGCGCATTTTTAAATCTTCTGTTACTTAACAAGTGATTAATAGCTTTGGGTTTTTTTAAATTCTGGTTAGATTTAAGGTAAAAAAAAAAAAGCAGGAGTCTTTCAATTTTTATTTTGTTTCTAATTTTGTTGAGAGTTTTCACTGCATATTTTTTGTCACTTTTTTCATTGCTTAAAAATTTCCTGTAATTCTTTTCTTAATCTAAGATTTGTTTAAAGTGGAGTAAGGGACATCCTGGGCAGATTTGGAGCAGCATACAATTAAAAAAAAAATACTTAGATGCTGCTATTTATACAAATCTTCTCCTCAGCTTGTTGAGATTGAAGGTGTTTTTCTTTCCATTGTGCTGTCTCCATTTTCCTACTCATTTATGGTGCCTGCTGCTGGGAAGGGAGTTAAAAAACCCTCCTATCTTTTGTACCAGGGAGTCAGCAGTATCAGATCCCTGCAGAACACTCTTGGGTCTTAAGTTTCATTTGTGAACTGGCTGCATTTAGTTTTTCTTTCTGTGCTGTTTTCTGCCAGAAGGTCCTGCTTTATTTTATGGAGAAAACCAGCTACATCTGTCTCATCCATCACCAAGAACAGTATCTTGAGCTGGGTCAAGAGGAAAACCCCTTTTTTTCCAGCAGCAGGGCCCATTCTCAAATATTGTAATAGTTACACCTAAATGCCACCAGAATTTCAACATTTTCCATTCTAAGACTTTTTTATGACTTCATTTTCTATTCCAAGATGTAGCAGATAAATGTTGGCACTCCCATCGAGTATTTTAGTCCTCTTGTAATTGGACTTTATTTCATTCATCACGATGGGAGAAATATTCCCCAATTTCAGAGTGTTTAGCAAGGACTCACAGAGCCTCTGCCTCTTTTCCACATTTTTCATGTAAACTTAAATGAGTTTACATGAAATTGGTGGAAGAACCAACAAGACAAAAAGAGTCCTTGCCCTGGTGTACACAGAAAATGTACAACTCTGCTTTTTAGGGGTTTTTTGTTTGGTTGGTTGTATTGAGTGACACCATTTCCCAGCCTTTTTAATACTTAACTAAAATTAGCTCTCTAAATGCCATGCTGCTAAGAAGAAAAAAAAAAAACCAAACAAACCAAACCCAAAATAAAATAGCTCAGATGAATTTACTTTCTTCATGCTATCTCCACCTATTGAAAAGAATCTTTCATTGGCCGGTTGCTGATCCTGAATGCTGGGTTAACTTGGCTTCTTTTCATCAGCCTGGAGTAGAGACTGATTAAAAGTCTCTTAACAAAATTAGCAACTATTTTTGCATTTTCTTCTCTCAACTTGAAAGCAGCTTTTATATGATGATGAAATAAAAGGCAAGATCTTGGTGTAAGTGTGGGATGGCACAAGCAGTAACCATTATACATTTGTGCCCTCGATGCCCAAATGAGCTGATCTGCCACGTGGTGATGTTTTCACCTCCACGTAATCGAGGGTGGAAAGAGTAATTTATGGTGCCTTGCAGATAAAAGTATCCCAGTAGGTTTTACATGAGGAAAAGGAAGGAAACAAGGAAGAAACAAACAGGCTTTGCTTAAGTTTATCAGGAGTGGAAGAAAGGAATTGCTGCTTTGGAGATAAAGCAAATATTAAGTGGTTTTACTGTACTTAAGGTTTGGTGGGTAGATATTTACGTTGTAGTCTATCAGAAGTCATTAATTGTTGTTAATCAGTTCAGCACCCGGTTTAAAATGCGAGTTTAGGAAATGACAGGCACATCTGCCCTTTGCTCCCTGTCTCCTCTGAAGTTCAGTCGCTCTCGTCGGGTGCGCGGAACTGCTCTCAGACTAGCAGAGCTATTTTTCTTTTACCACTTGGTAAAAGGACAAGTGTTGTCAGGCTCTAATGCTTCTTGAAAAATGCTCAACTTTCTCTCGAATTCCTCATCGGCCGCCTCGTGATTGTTATTTGCTGGTATTTGCTCTGCTTTTTTAGGTGAAATCCTTGATCTTGTCTTGTAGGCACCTCTAACTGCGATGCCTTGAATTTTATTGTGATATTACTTTGCCTTATCCAAGATCTGAGTGTAGCACCTAAGAGATAACATCTAAGAAAGTTTGCAGCTGCCTTTCAAGTCGACTTGTTGAAGAAGTTTCCCCCCCCAGTCTGTTAATTGTCGTTAATTACTGAACATCAACAACTACACAGTGTTTAGTCTGGTTTTATTTGTCTTTTCTACTTTGGGACCCAGCCTACCTTTTAAACTAACAACAACAATCTCTGCTTGAAGGCAAAGGCAACAAAATCTCCAGCAGCAAAATCTTATATTTATGCCTTCTGGTTTTTTTTTTTTTTGGTCACTTCAGCTTTTGGCAAAGTGTAACAATAAAGAAAGAGCTTCCCATTAATAACAGAGGATTTAAATTTGACCCTGCTTTCATGCTTCATTTCAGTGACGCAGGTAAAGATTTGTTTTGGGAGCAAACAGTAAATTCCAGCAGATTCTTGGCTGTAAGCACATAATATAATGTCTGTGTTTTAAACATAAGAGTTTTTCCCTAACGCTTCTCAAGATTTAGACATTATGTCACACAACTATTTTTGTCTTCTCTTCAGAAGTCCCAGCTCCCAGTCCAGTGTCTCTCTGAATGACCCGTGGAGCTTTGCCCTGTTACCTTTCTCACATCACAAACTTGGTTGTTTTCATTTGGCTCATTGAACAGAAGTAGCAAAATACAGAGATACGTTACCAACCAGCCACTCTTTTAATACTGATAGGTATTAGGATGCTTGGTTTGATTTAGTTTGTGGGGTTTTTTTCCCCTTTTCTTCAAATACCTTGTTTCCATTTGCCAGACTATTCTGACTGGTGGAAAGAATAAAAGTGATTTGTTCATCTCTTATAGGTGCTTTCCCTGATACGGTCCCAGAGTCCATAGAGTGATCTGTGGTGGTTGTAAAGCAAGAGACCCTTTAATGAAGCTTTTGGAAAAGGATAATATTTTCTTACATCTTTTTTTTTTTTATTTATTTTTCTCCTAAGAGGGTGGGTTGTTCCATTAAAATTCCATTCAAGCAGACAGGAGCATTTATAATGCTCCAAAGAATATGTTCTCTATTTTGGAGTATATTATGTTCTTTATTCACCCAAATCTTGTTTTAATATTGCTGTAAACTTAATAAGAAGAGATGAGATATGAAGCGATAATCTTTTAAATATAAGGAAAAATAATTTTCTCTACCTTCATAGAAGGCATAGGTCTAAGCTGTCTCTTATTAGAGATTTTGGTAATAAAAATCTCTGCTTGTAGAATAGCAGTCATCACAAAGCTATCTTGCCGTGCTAATCTAGAGAAATCATTTCTTTTTTGTTTTGTTTATTTTTTTTAGTGCTCTTCAGTTATGATTTTTCTCATCATGTGATATGAGCCCTGTCTTTATGCTGCAGATTTGCCCTTATCCCATCCCCTTTCCACTTCGTATGCTCTAATAGTCCCACACTCAGTTATTTTAACTATCAGGGATGCCTCTAACGTCACGTGTGTGCAGAAATCGCTGTCCTGCATCCCACATTCCAACCCAAGAAGGATTTGGGGACTGGCTGGTACAATTGGACTGTCAATGCCCATGATGGGTTGATACTGGACACGTTATGATGCTATAATATCCTTGGCTGGACACCAGCTACTTGCTGGTGGCAGGCTCTGATGGTCGCTTAGCTCTTCAACATGGAGAGATCTCATTTCATCCCGGCGAAAACACAATCACCCTGCGCGTGCGGATGCGTTGTCGGGGTACCAAGTGACAACTGAAGGGTTCAGGCCATTAGCATAATTCATCTTTCCACTCTAAGTGCAGCAGTAAATCTTGGTGACTGAAATCTGGTTCTATATTTCTCTGTCGTCCACCCAGATTAAAGGAGCAATGGGATTTTGTGGTATTTCCCAAACGGTGGCCGTGACTTTGGAAATCTTTTGTGACTGCTTTAAGTACGTGGAGATGGGAAAGTGCTCCCCTTTTTTGTCCCCTCTTCCTTCAAACAATTGCTTTTTGCCAAGTTTGGTTACACAAGGTTTTAAAAAATGAAACCATGGTGGCTGGAGTAGAAATGAAGAACAAGCTTATCTTTTTTAGAAGAAAAGCTCTGATTTATGCAGAGTTTTCAGGGTTTTAACAGGTCAGTGATAAACGCAGCGAGATTTGACCAGCTGATAATGTCTGTTCTTCACGTGTTTAATCCTTCCCATAGTTCAAATACATTTCCAGTCCAATTTTCCAGAATCCTTAAAATATTTCAAACTAGCTGAGGAAATATCTAATAAATTGAAGGAGGATGATCAAAGAGCCTCATTTTGTGGTTTGTACACAGATGGGAACAAACCATATTGGATGCCTTACATACAGCTCAGTGTATTTTTTGGTAGTTGATGTGTGTTTCTATTTCAAGTGTATACATGTAAAAAAAAAAACCCCAAAACCAAACCCTACAAGGTGTGACCCCTTCGTTGCTTATTTTAGACACTGGAAACCCACATCAGCAGCACAGTTTTCATTTCTGATCTCAGAGGCTGTTTTAATTAGCTGAGATATATTCACTTTATAAGCCCATCTAGGTATTATTGTGAGTTAACATTTGGAAAGCACATTTGGAGCATCATCCACTGCTATTTCTTTAGTGTTCTGTGAACAAAGTCCTTCACTGTGGAGGAAGTATTTTAAATGATAAGCTTGCTTCTTTTATTTATTTCTTTCTTTATTTTGGATCCAGTCTGCTGGGATTAATTGTTGTATGCTGGCTCCATCAGTGATTCAGCTCGAGCTCTCAGTTCCTGACTGATCTGGAAGGAAACAGCAGGACTGCTTTACACGCAGATATTCATTTGCTTTGATAGAAACTCTTGAGTTCCAACCAGGGTTGAGCTATGAATGAATCTGTTTTATGGATTGCTTCAATTTTTTTTTTACAACTATTTTTATTCCCAAAATATGTCATTCCATGCTGTTGGAATGTTGCTAAATATTTGTGTTAAACAGCAGAAGTGTTATAGAGTTCACCAGGAGGAAGTGTTGGAGTCGGTTATCGTGTTCGCGTGGTTTTTCTGGTTAACTGTTTTGTTATAGGTGGCTTGTGGTGATGCTAAAAGAGAGATCTCTCAGTCCCCCAGTAATGACACAGAAGGAGGTACTGTCTTCAAATCCAGCCCATCTCACACTTAGTTTGTGTGTGGTTTCCAAGGTTTGCTCTGCTTTGCTTCTGAGTTGGGACTGCGGTGCTGGCTCCAGAGCTAAGTCAGTTCACGGGTTGCAGAAGTTGCTGTAATGCATCAAATTCAGTCAGAGGCAAAACATCAGTGGTGCCAGCAAATAAGTAGATGGAGCAGGTAGCAATGAAAAAATATTGATCAGCGCTTCCAAATTCCAGGACTCTGTTGTGGGATTTGTAAGGTTTGAGTTTTTCTTTGAGCACAAGGCAGGTTTTGCAGTAGGAGGACACCAGTGTGCACTTCAAGGGTGGGACATCTGCTCTGCTGGAAGTATGAACGAGGGAGATGTCTGTGTAGAGAGGAGACAGCTCTAAGAAAGGCCCAACCAGAGACCACCCTCTGAGAAATGAATGACGTGGTTTCGACAGTGGCACAGTGACTTCAGTTGTTGACTTTGGTGGGATCATGTTTTCTTCCACGGCAAGTTTGTCTTATAATAGGTCAATGCATAAAAAATAACCTTGTCAGATGGTGAAGATAAAGCTTTGGCCTCTGACAGTCACTCTGTGTGTCTCACCCAGCCACGTGCCAATGGGTTCATCTTGGTGTGAACCCCGGTTGTAAGTCACCTCAAGGAATGACTGTTCTGTCTGTGTATCAGCACTCCCAGAGAACAGGATGCTGATCTTAAAAAGGCATATGGCAAAACACCAACTGATTTTACTTTCTGCTGTGTATTTTTTGTTGTCGGTGGTGATATGTCAGAGAGACATTATCTGAAACCTGAAGAAAGGAGTGATCAGGGAATCGTCTGTTCTGAATTAAACACAATATGGCTCAGGCTTGCGTAATGGGAATGGAACTGTCAGAAACATTTGTCATTGACCAGATTCTTTTTCAAGCGAGGCGAACAGTTTTACTGGTTTTGGGGAGTCCATTTAGTCCAACACTGAACTCTTCAACAACAACAACAAACCCCTCCTGAGTTTCATGGTTGTATGACGTGACCATTCATATCAGTATATACTTAAAAGCTGAGCAGGTGCTGTTTCTTCCATGGAGATTTTCCAAATGAGGATGATTCTCATTTGGGTCCACGTACGTTACGTGGAGTAGATAAGTAGTAGCTAAGTACACGAGAGTAGATAAGACTGAGGAAATCCAGGATTTGGAATGATTGATTTAGAGATGAGTAGATAAAACTGTTCAGGGGGCACTTTCTTCTGTTCTTTTAGAAAATACCATTACGTTTGCGGGGCACATCAGTTGTGAGTGGCACGAAATGCTCCTTTCCTTTGGGAAAATTTCATTTGGAGAATGCAAGCCTTGGCATACCGGTATCTGGGACTTTCTGGAGTTACTCTATTGAAGACACACAGATGCTGCTGTTTTCAGTTTGTGGAATAGTGTCTTTTTCACTATTGTCGGAATATAGTTTACAGGAATTTCCACCTCAGCATGAGGAGAAACTTCTTTGGTGTGAGGGTGACTGAGCCTGGCCCAGGCTGCCCAGAGAGGCTGTGGAGTCTCCTGCTCTGGAGACTTTCCAGTCCCCAGCTGGATCTGTTCCTGTGAGGGCTGCCCTGGGTGACCCTGCTCTGGCAGGGGGGTTGGACTCGCTGATCTCCAGAGCTCCCTTCCAGCCCCCACCA